>JAAEAF010014457.1:0-237111 GCA_011037195.1 Triatoma infestans | reverse complement strand
GGTCCAACGCACTCTATTATTTGTTGCCTTGTTCTACTGCACTCATTCGGACAAAATTACGAAATTGTTGAGCATCTGCAATTTGCAATTCTCTTGTAAGAGAATTGCACCCAATGTAGATCTCGGTTGAACCCATGGTTTAACCCAACAACTTCTTCCTGTTATTTTCCATTTGTCTTTCCTTTTTTAATGTCACTACAATAGTAGCCCAAACTTCTGCATATCCTTGTCTGAACTTCAAAATTTCAATGTTCCAATTTACGCAGGTACTCTCAAGGTTTTCTAGTGGGCACGACGCTGAGAGTGCCCTCCTACATAAACTCTCGAGAGCTACTCTCTGTTGCTTTCGGCTAGGAAAAATTGTGAAAGCAAGTTTTTCTCAAATGGACACCCAGCGTTAGTGTAGTTAGTGTTGTTAGGCTCGGATATCCGCAGGGACGCCCCCTACGATCCCTACGAAGCGGCTTGTCCACTTCCTCCCTACGGGAATATTGTTGTATAAGTACAGAAAAATTAAACCAAAGGTGACTTTTAAAGTTTAAAGAATTTCTTTTGTTTCACTGTTTATGGCACAATGTATTAAAAATAAGAGTAATTATAAATTAATTCATTACCTTCTAAAATCAATTTGTTTGATGAAATAACGCTTTAAAATAAGAATTTGAAGAGTACGAAAAAATTTGCCACAGATAGCAGCATGTGAACAGACATCAGTAGAGAAATCTACCACCAGATAGCATCGGCAACAGTATTAATACTCAGATATAGTTTTGGTGTCGCTTCAGTGAGGGAGGGGGAGAATAAAAATACTAAAAACAAATTAGTGAAAATTTTTCCAGGTTTTTTAATGTTAAAAACCGTGAAAAATTGTCACTAATTCATATATAGTTTCTGCTTTTGCCACGTTTACTGAGACAAGTTCCCAAATCTTCCACCAGTAAGCAGCATCTGAAGTTCTACATCCATAATTGTCAGAAAATTCTGGAGCATGTCTATTTTACCTACCGTCCTATTTTTATCAAAGAAAAAAATTACACGGCGATCTTCATAAAAAACCTACCTTCTTTAAGTGGGTGACCTATGTCCATTCTATTATGAATGTAGATTTCTACTTATGCTCTGCAAATAGTTTTTTTTTGTCCCTCAGAAATAACCCTAATGAGGGAAAATTTATTTTCCACATGCTCCAATACATTATTACATGTGTTATAACAAAATGTTTAATTTCAGTTGATAATTTCGTTTGTTACCTAAAGTACAGTAATAGTAAAATGGTAGAAACTAACAAGATAAATTATCTTAGTATACATACATAATTAATTTTCTGCAAATAGTATTAATAAAGATGACGGAACCATCGGTTCCGACCAAACCACTGTGGCAGATTCAATCGTTAAATCCTGTGCTTGAAAGTTTTTACTTTCTGCTGAAGTTTAATAAGAGAAAAGTATATGGCGATCCTGTTTAGCGAAAATGAGTGTCCATCGAAATTACAAATTTTGAAGTTCATTAAGTCGAAAATAATAGTTATTTATTTGAAAAGAGAGTAAAGTGCCAGTTTTACACACTCGAGTTCAGGATCGCCCACACGAGCGCAAGTCATTGTGTAAAAGGGCTTTACTCCCGTTTTATTATATTTTTTCTACAACAATTAAAACTAATTAAAAAAAAAATTGATGTGAAATACTCCTTTTAATACAGTTGTATATAAAATAGCAAATTTTCTTAATTCGTCCTAACACAAATATATAGGACAACTGCCAACGTACAATAGAGGCACCTAGAGAATAATTAAGTTGCAGAGAGCGCCAATAATATTGAACAAAACAGATATGATATGAATTTTAACCTCTCAGAAACATCTAAAAACAATATTTTTTAGAAAAATGTAACAAATAAAAGTGATAGGTTTATTCTATGCAATTAGTATTCCAAGTTTAAAGGAAGTCGTTTTCGAGAAATTCCAAAATCTCAAAAACCAATTCTGTAAAGTCGCATTTTCGGTTAACCAATTTTGGAATGCTTATAATTTATATTAATATTTATGTAGATAGCAGCACCATACATTTCACTGAAATGGTAGTTTAGTGGAAAGCTTAATGCTACTGTTCCCCTAGAACTCTCCAAAAAACTCAGTATTCTTGGAAAAATGTTTCAAATGAACGTGATAAGTATTTATGTGTGTAGATAGCATTGATATTTAAAGAAACGTTTGATCCGTTTTCGAGAAACTGGCGGAAATGAAAAAAAAAACAGTAAATTTCCACTTTCGGTTGATAGAATTTGCCCCTGATTTTATTGTTTTTGAGATAATTCGTTCACACACACACACACACACACACAGTTTGCTAAAAACAATTTTTTCTTACTTAGGGGACCTAAAAATATACTTCCAGTGAAAACTCGATCCGATCATTTTGACACAATTGAAATAGTTCCTCTTGGTTTTAGTTGATTTGGAGTTAGAAAAAGTAAAAAAGAATATAAAAACATGGAAAATATGTAAGATAACTTCTATTCTAAGAAAATTTTATTCATAGGAAAATGGCAGGCTGCCTTCAGAAAGATTGTAGAACATTAGATTAAAGTTATGCAAAATTATAAATTGTTCAAATTATTTTAAAATGTAGAAAAATATATTTAACTTGTAATTTAGTTAAATATTATTATTATTATTGGCAACGCTGTCATTTTGTGATTGATGTGTGGAGATTAAAATTACAACTATAACCACCATTTAATTTTGGTTAAAGTAGAATATTATCACAATTATTCAACTATTGTGGGCAAAAATGTTTTTGAGCAAAGGATCTGCATGGTGTGGGTGTGTGTTTGTGTTGGTGTGTATATGTAAACGTCTAAAAATTCCAAAAACTTCTTGAGACAAAATCCGTCTTTTCCGAATTTACTTTTTATTTCCAGTTTTGCGCAATTTCGTCGACAACATCTACAACGAATTTGCAGTTAAAACTCACGATTATACCGTTCCAAAACAACATTTCCAAAGAACTTTGTAAAACTTGACAAACCTTTCCTTTATTTGTTCCCTATACTTTTACAAAATTATTCTCATTCATGTACAACTTGGTTTAGCAGAAGCTAAGCTATTTATTACTGGCTTCGAGTTATTAAAATTCTTTTCACGATGATTCATCGTTCATTTCTTTGCTAAAGGATTATCTTCCTTTTACAGTTTTGTTTTCTTATTGTTAAACATTTTTTGCATTATGTTTCGAACCAGTAGTAACAGTGGTATGTTTCCAATCGACCAACCTGATCGCTTTCAGTATTGCAGCAATTTCACCAAAGAAATAACCGATACCTTTGGCTATAGGCAAGCATAAATCACGAAATGAAGTAGCTATATTATAGAAAAATATAAATAACGGTTGTGTTATTCCATTATAAATGACAGTTAATAATGGTTTGATGAAATAGTCTGATGTTAATTGTACAAGGCCAACCATCAATGGTCTTATCACACCGTACAGGAAAAATCTAAAAAAAAAAACAAAAAAAACGCAATAATTGCAGTTTATTATTTTCCAGAAATCTTGCTTTTTATTAAGTACTTTGCAAAAGCACCCTTACTTGTAAAACTGCAAGATGAACGCTATTACAAATGCTGTAAATAAATGTATAAATCCAAAGATTTCTGCCCAGAATCTGGTTGCATGTGCATCAACACGTTCCATTGCAATGTCTGATATTAATGGCGGAGGATGGTCTGAAGTGCGAAAATATCTACAAAACAATGACAAATTTTCACAAATCTGATGAGGACTATATGAGTCTTCTGTTTTCGATTGTAAGTTTACAACGTCGTCCACGTAGTCTACAAAGAAGTTAAGAATCGTCTGTTTAGTTCCTCTCTCTTCAGTCTACCATTAGGATTATGGTCCCGGTGGGAAGGATAGGTAGAAGGGTGGCAAATCTGAGAGTGAATTTATACTTTTACACTTAGAGGGGCATGGAATACGGTTGAAAACTTGCCCAGTAACATTTTAGAGCTAGATAAACACAATAAATTGACTTTTAATTTTTAACTCATGAGAGTCGAAAGACATGAACCTTCGCCCTTAAATCTGGTATTTTATCCGTCGTAGCGTGCATATTTTTTCCTCCTGACCGTTTCGGATTTCATCCATCATCATTTACTCTGACGATGGATGAAAATCCGAAACCGGACAGGAATAAAAGAAATATGCATGCTACGACGGATAAAATACCAGATGTTATCCAACATTGCAGACCCATCCACATATTCAACTTCTCTTAAATGTAAAAAATCAGAAACGATTTCTCGGTTCCAAAAAATCGATCAATTGAAAGTTGAAGAGTGTAGATCAAATATAGCTCACTATCTTTTCTTATTTCTCGCAAAATTAAATTATATTTTCATTATTAAGTTTAAACGATAGATTTTGACCAAAACTATTTGAACGATACATCAATCGATTTTTAGCTCTTACCCAGTATTGAGATGATCAAAACAGTAAATATCGATTCTTTCGGGAGGAGGTCGGCTGACCACATATTCATGAATGTCTATGGAATCTAGAAAAAAAGAAATCAGAGAAATTACACTTGAACTTTGTCGGTTTTTCAAAATTGATTTATTGCTACTTAGCAGCACTTTGGGAACTTGCTTAGGCCAGGTTTAGGCTGAACTTGAAGTTTAACATCGGAATATTTCATTCCCATCAGAGATTTTTTCAGTAATTGCCAGTTTCATTTTATGGTCATTGACTGATTTCGGTTTCGCCCATCACAGGCTGTCTTGACTAACAGTGTGATCACATAGGCAGAGCAAAATCAGTTTGCACACTATCTTAAGAAGTGTTTTATAATGAGCTAACTGATGTTTCCATTTTTTAAGGCCAAAAATACATGATTTTTAAAAATTGAAACAACATGTGGGCCTAGTAAAGGAGAAACCCCCTTTCTAACAGGACATAACAAAACATTCCTCAAAAACAGTGTATAAACTCTACAGTGTATATTCTGTGCAAGTCTGTGTTAACGCACTATATATCAAACCATCCTGGTGTTCAGCGAACGTCTGAAACCATCAATGACCAAAAATGAAACAGGCTTTCACAAGAAAAATAAACCTGTGATGTTTTTTTGGTTCTGCGGACCCAGCCACAATAAATTTCTTTCATTCCTAAATAAATACTTCATTCCTTTCGGTTGGCCGATTTTTACGGCTTCGATCATGGTAGAATGTTAAGAAACATTCATCAATATTTTGTTCAGCAAATAAATATAAGAATCAAATACTTATACTCGTACTATGAATAAAAACAATCATCCTGTTGAAATATAGTGGGGCAAGAATTGCCGAGAAGCTAAATCGTAAAAATTTGGTCAATCTATGGAAATCTTTGCAAATCTAACTTAGTCCATCCCCAATAATAATATCACCAGTGGAATCTATCTATATCTCACAATCTAGGAAACATTTTGGTAAGTTCATCAGAAGACATGTTTACTGACTTGGTCTAGAATGTTGTTTGCAAGTCGCAAGACGTGCGATTTACATTTTTTCCTCTCTACACATTTACTGAGGCAGGATTGTCCGGAGAAACTTTCTATAACCGTATGCACTTTCCAAGTGTATTCATAATGTTAATGTTCATCGCAATGTAAAGAAAAGCCAAGGTTGCCATAGTTTTTTTACCATCCCATCAAATTAACTCCGCCAACCAATCAGAATGAAATATTCTTAACGCTACGTTAACGTTTAACATTATTAGCTAGCACCGTGAACACCAACCAAGCCCTGACAGAAGTGCGCATGTGACAGACTGCTACACTATTCCTATAGTTTGCACAGTTACTTCTTTTTTTATATTTTCAGTTTTGTATAATATCAAACATTAATTTTGGGGCAAATTTTGCAAAACTGTTACTTCCATAATATTTTGCAATGCTAAGTGCCAAACTGGTAAGGAGTTTAGGGATGCTTAGCAGCTTGTGCATTTGAGTTGTTCCTACTAAAAAAAGAAAGTAATCTGTATAGCAAGCGAACGCTGATGATGCTGAATTCTACAAGTTCAGACCATGTTTTGCAGTACATCTGGTTTAGCAACTAATTGCACACACAAAAAATAGCATAAAATATTTCACCTTTAGATTTTTCCATTTTCACATCGTTTCTATTGATCATATTTCGATCATTTTTATCGATTTTATAACCATCATCTTTCATTTCATTCCTCATTCCAGCTGGAGACGCCGATCTACTAGGTTGATCATTTTTATTTGGAACTTTGTTGCCATAAATCATGGTTTCGTAACTTGTACTATCTTTGTAATGTTTAAAATAATTATTATCCGTAATATCAAATAATTGTGGGCTTCCGGTTACTGCACGAAATGTGAATTTCTAAATAAAAAAATTATTAATTACTTAAAATAAAATAAAATCTGGTATGAAACACTCACACGACTTTCTCTTATGGCAGTTTTCACAGATTTGAGGGGCAACTTTCTTCAAATTTGGATTTCTACTTTCTCTTACTCCTAGTAAGTGGAAGTATTGTAATCGTGCCGAATTTTCGATATCGAGTTTTCGCCGGAAGTATCCGTTTTGAGGTCCTCTGAGTCCAAAAAAGTGGTTTTTAGCAAATGGTGTGTGTGTGTGTGTGTGTGTGTGTGTGTGTGTGTATGTATGTATGTATGTGAACAGCATAGCTCAAAAACGAAAATTCGGAGAAAGTTCAAACTTGATATTCCGTTTATGTATCACCATAGGATCTGAAAGCAAGTAGGTCAGCGGTCAAAATTCCTCAACCGGAAGAACCACTTTACTAAATGGTTTTCTCACTTTTTTGCAATTTTTTCCAAACTGGCTCAACAATTTTCTTTAAACTTGATGCATCAACTACATATGCAAAGATCTACAATTTTTATTTGAAACATTTTTCCGGGAAAATGCATTTAAGGGCACTTTTAGGGGAGGGGGTGGTTGGTTGTCCTCTAAAGTACTATTTCAGTTTGCTATACAATTCTATCATCTTAATAATATTAATTAGAATTAAATGTGTTGTTGAAATTCCGAGTTTGAAGAAAAGCGGATGACCGGAAGTGCGTTATCATGAAAATGTACTTTTCAATATTTTGGTATTTTTTTACTTTCTTGCAATTTTCTCAAGAATGGCTCTGACGATTTTCTTGAAATTTGGTATATCAACTACACATATAAAGATCTACAACTTTTATTTAAAACATTTCCCTGGAAAAATTCATTTAAGGACACTTTTGGGGGAGGGGTGGGGTTAGGTTTTCCTCTTAAGTGTTATCATAGTTGATTATACAATTCTACCATCCAAACAAAATTAATTAGAAATAAATAGATGGCCAAAATTCCGAGTTTCAAGAAAATAAGTAGACCGGAAGTGCATTTTTACTGAACTTTTTTCAGTTTTCGACCAATTCCAACGAATTTCATCAAATTTGGTACACAAACTATAAAATTTTTCAATTACAATTTTGAAAACTGGAGTAAGAGAAAGTTGTGTGAGTGTTTCACACCAGATTTTTTTTTTAATTGCCTTCCAGTTTTAAATAAATTTTAGAATATAAACTTAATAAAATGACTTCTTTGTAGAAACCGCATACAACCCCCTCCCCCTCCCGCAAAACTTCTTTAAACCAACTTTCTCGAGAAAAATTCCCGATAAAAGTTATAGGAGTCTGTATTCATACTTGTGTAAATTTTTAATGAAATCCGTCAGTGTTTTTGGATAAAATCGTAGAAAACTGATCAGTAGAAACGCACTTCCGGCCAACCGAATTTATTCAAAACCAACATATTGAATTCTATGTATTATTATTTAGATTATAGAATTATGTAATAAACTAAATCTTTAGGAGAAAACATAACCCCACTTCTCCCCGAAAAATTCCCTTAATGAATTTTCCCAGAGAATGGGTTCAAATAAAACAAGTTGTCTTTGTATGTGCAGTTAATATACCAAGTTTAAAGATGAAACGTTGGAACTGTTTTCGAGAAAATCGCAAAAAACTAAAAATCCGTTCAGTAACTGATACTTCCGGTTGAAGAATTTTGGCAAGTAAGTTCCTGTCGGCTCACACGGACACATAGACCATTTTAAAAAATCACTTTTTTAACTCAGGGGAACTCAAAACGTGTATTTCCGTTGAAAACTTGATATTGAACATTTGACACGATTACAATACTTCCTCTTTCTACTACTAATAATAATTATATCATAAAATTTCATTCGCAACAATTAACAGTTATAATTATCCGAACCTTTTCTTTGAATACAAAGAAAAGTTTGACAGAGACGGGGCTTGCGAACCAGGCAAGTAAGTAACAGCGCACACTGGAGTTACTCGCTAACCACTCGGCTACTGGCAAATACTTTCCTGAGAGGTAACTGAACGAAATTGGGACCAAATGTGAATTTCTAGCAATTTTTTTTTTTTTTGTTGAGATATTTTGTTTCACACGCATGCGCGTTGAAAAATTTTCATACAAATCTTGTGCTGAAACATCGCATTCATCTTACTCAGGAAACCTCAAAACTTCATATTGCCAGTGAAAATTCAATTTTTATGAAACAGAAAATTGTGTGAAACACTCGCAAGACTTGCTCTTAACTGCAATTTCTAAAACTACTTGACAAATTTTCTTCAAACTTGGCATTTTTACTATACATTGTATAGCAGCGCCTCAGTTAGGCTAATTTGAAACGGCAGTTTATTTAAATTATGCTAAAATTATGTAAAAAATTTTAAAATAAAGATGATAATATTTAAATTAAGCGTTCTACATAAAATGAAAATCTGTTTATCTGCATATTTGGAGAAAAACTATAATTTAGCAAATTCGGTGTGGATCGCAATTCTTCATGTCTTAAGAGACAGACAATAAGTGCAAGTAATAAGGACATTTCTAATTCCTATATTACTAGGAATTAAGAGAAGTTTATTTAATTACCCCAGGTGTAATTCCAATCGTATTGCTGACATTTGCTTTATACAGTTGGGGAATTGTTACGCCAGATGTGCTGGAAACTTCGGCATCAAAGCGATTTCTATTAAAGTTCACAAATATCTAATTTAGTTAGTTATTATGGGTAATTCTTTTTTTAGCTTCTCATAAAAATATTTAAAAAAAAATATAATAATCACACCAAAATACATACCCTGCGGCATACTTTAGATTATTCTTATAACGTTGCTTCTTATTTCGTTTAGAATTATTAAAAAAAGAAAGCCAGCTCCATCTTTTAGAATTTCCTTAAATGATTTGTAGTTGGATGTTTGAAAATTAAAAATATTAATGAATACAATTAATTAAATTAAGAAAAGTTTTTAGATTTAGACATGTGACATTTACTTGGAGGAGAAGATGGCGGTCTAGTGTACTGTATATGATTCAAATTGTATCTGAAAAATTTAAGAATTTTATTACATTTTGATTATTATGTCCTATAAATATATAGTTTAGGAGCATGTAGTGCTATTAATGTGACACAAAATGACTCTCCAATATTAGCCAATATTCAAATTAAATCCTATATGGCATCATTATAGAAATTAAGACTCGGCCTATCTTCACCCCTTCGAAGAAAAAGAAGAAGTACTCAGAAGTATAGATAAGAAAGAAGTACTCAATCAGTTCTAAATCAATTACACCAGACTAACAACATTGTAGAGGATATGGGGGGAAGGGGAGTGAATCAATAACTAGAACTAGAAACTTACTGCACTATAATTAATATTTACACAAATAATTTAATTTAGAGATGAGATAAAGAGACGAGATGGGAAATGAATGGTGAGTGCAGGATGTTTGTTATGTTCGCTGTCGGCTCAGCAGCTGATGATAGAAATCTGTCTTCTTCTCTGGACGACATCTGTTGAGTATCAGTTTTCCTGGCGGGAGAATCTTGGCGGTATTTGTTCTACAAATATTTTAACTGGCCTAGCGTGGAAGTAGCGACAGAGGCGTTATCTTGCGGTTGCCAAGAGAATTAGAAATATAATATGTAATATGCCATCACAATAAAATTTACCGGTAATCTGTCACATCGCTTTTTTCTTTGTAGTACCCTTGCAGTAACTTTTATAAGGTTTATAATTACCTGTACCTCTTACTAAGTAGTTATTGCACTTAATGTTCGCTTGTTCCAAACTCCAAGTCATCGAAAATAGTTGGATCAATTTTGTGATTCACATTTTATGAACAACATCTTCAGGAACAGTTCCATTTCTGGGGCAATAACAAGTCGTCCATCAACCATTAACTTTGGTTCAAAGATTTTAACCAATCACCAATATTTATAGTGAGGCTTTTTGGAGGCGATATTTAGTGTTGGCAGCACTCCACAGTTCTGTCACTTGCAAGCAGGATCCGCTTATTAATTTCGTTTTAATAATGATGCCGAGTGGAAAAATCAATAGAAGTGTTACAGAAATTGAACTAGAACAACTTGTACCAAAGAATAGAAAGAAAGGATGAAGTAAAATTAGAGTGACAGTTAATAAAACATTAAAAAGCGCAATTTGCCAAGTGCCTCTCATATTTTAGAAAAGTATTTAAAGGACATAATGTTCTCTTAAGACTTTATTAAAAGTTTATTAATCTTTTTACTGGGAAAGTTAATTATCACGAAACTAGTTCTTGCTCAACAGACAAATTCATGATTTTTGTTTGCAGGAATTTTTTAAACATCTTCTTTATTTTTTTTGTTGACATTAACAATAATTGGCTCCGGTCTGCTCTGACATTCTTAGTGTTTAGCGATATCGGAATCGATTCCCCAGATAAAAAAATTACTAATATGGATCCAAGTATCAAGAGTAAAGGTGGGGAACTAATGGCGGACTCTGCTTGAGAATGCCAGAAATATGGCTTGTGTATCAGTGACCTACTAGGTTACAAGTTCTCAGTCAACAACAGAGTATTACCTCGGTAAAAACTGAAGCAGCTTTAAAGAAAGTTTAAACTACTTGGGAGCGTAGCCTAAGTAGTTTTACCTACTTAGAAGACGGGTTATACTGATACGGAGATAAACGAAAGTACAGGAGCAGCGGATAAGTTGGTTAATGCATTTAAAGAGAAATTTCTTGAATTGGCGGGAAGTTGAGAATGAAAAAGAATGAGACTACACTATCCATTAGACATTGTCACTCTAGGTTGCTGAAGACAGTCGCTAGCGCCGGTGACACGCGCAACCTTTAAGAGTTCTTAACCTTTTTCACCCATTGCAATAAACGGCCGATTAGGATACATCTTTGTAATGAAAATGCCTGTGAAATTAAACCTGGAATTTAAGCAGTCGGAAACAACGTTTGAAGTGTTAAAAATCATACACTAAAGATTTTTCTTGAAACATTCTTGTATACAAGTAATCACCACAACCATTGCACTAACATAATCTTCGAAATCTGAAACCCCTGACTAAAAAACAGCATAATTGAGATTCCTAAGGAAAACGTAAGACAAAACTAGAGAAGGGCCACTTACTAAAGTAACAAACAGTCGAACTTTGACGTAAAAGGCCAGCCATTGAGTAGTTCGAGCAGAAATGGGCATCTGCCACATTTGGAGCCAAACTGAATTGTAATTAGACTTATAAAAAGACCTGGTATTAAGGCAAGAAAGAAATAGGGCAAGAGTGATGGTGAAGGTCCTTCCCAGAATGGAGGTTTGACTGAGGTGTGAAGAACGCACTGATCCAAGTCCGTCAAGCTGGAAGAGGCACTATTTAGGCGGTAGAAGAGAAAGAATTGTGAGATGCGGACGTAGCCAAAATTAAAAAAAAGAAATCCATGCCTGTTTATTCGTTCTTTTTGCAAACCACGGACTTCTTCTCTGTATTGAATGCCATCATTAACTTCTTCCGCATATTGTTTACTATATCTTTGTTGCTGTTGTTGCAGCTGTTGTTGCTGTTGTCGTTGCTGCTGTTGCTGTTGCTGTTGTTGTTGTTGTTGTTGTTGACAAATACATTCCAAACTTTTACATTTCATACAACTACACTCCTTATATAATAATGATTGTAAATCTGTATCAAAACTATCATCATTCCTACAATTACACAAACTATCCGACGGGTGATATATGTTCATACATTCACATAAACATTGCGATGAATTAATGATTGCATCATCACAATCATCATTGACTGTTGTCGGAAATGTAAAACTAGTTGGATCTGTGCTAACCTGGAAATCATTTCCTGCTTTATTTTTATTATTACTATTGTAGACAACTTTTCTAAGTGATAATTCTAATACAGAACTTGCTTTTTCCTGTGTACGACCAGTTAATATTGGTTCAGATAATGAATGTCCAAAATTATCTAATAATATTTCCAGATCTTCTTTTAAAGCAGGTTCTATTAAATCTTTATTTATTGATTCTTCTCCATCACTTTCCTTTTCCACAATTTTCTTAGCTTTCTTTTTTGGTTTGAATTTTTTCTTCAACTTTTTTTTCATGGGTTTATTTTTGATAATTGCTTTTGATCGTTTTTTAAAAATATGTTAAAAAAAAAAAACAGGAAGTAAATAAATGACCCAGTTAAAGATAGTAATTAAACAGTACTGGACTTGGATTATTTGTTATTATTATTATTTCAAAATTGTTTAGTTGGGAGAAAAAATATTTAAGATATTATTTATTTAAAAAAAAAACACATGTTCTCTAAAATGAAAAATAGTTTGTTGCTAAGAAATGTGATTAGCGCTTGATCTTGATACAATTTCACCTGAGGCAGAAGGATAAATTGGCGCCTCTAAGATAACTGCATGTATAAAATGAAAACTATGAGCACATGAACTCCATAAGAAGTATAATAATGTGTCACAAAATTGCGCAGTTAAGTTCAATAAGTGTGACGAGTGCAAATTATCAAAATGATTAAATAAATTATTTTTATAAACGTATAAGATAATTAAATAGTTAATACATAATAATATTGTGTGGATGTACTTATTGCTTAATTTTTCTTGCGTTTAGCGATGCAAAAGTACGTCTAATATATGTTTTAAAAACAATTTGATTAGGTAAATCTTACTTTTTGCGTTGAATAAGCTCGTGATGCTCGTATTATCATTACGTTCATCACTGTGATATCATACGAGCGACTAAACTGTAAGCTAACCGACTTCCAGATTGGCATTTTTAGTTTTGACATTGTTTCAACAATCAAGAGCCCACATTGTTAATGAGACATGAAACAGAAAACACGTTATAATTTTGTTGGAATTAGTTTTACCTTCATTTTTTTCTACTTATTATTATTTTTCATTCATTAGACGCCCATTTTCATTGATCACCTGAGGCAAGTGCCTCGCTAGCCTCACATTCGATCCGGCTTTGAAGGTGTAAACCGGTTTAATAATTTTATTAAGAAATATTGATTAAACATGGCTATTTTTCAAACTAATTTTTGATTTCACTGGGTAGTTTTAATAATAATTTAGCCATTATTTAGTATTCCAAATATCACTTTATTTCATTACGATGTTTCGGCCTTCTTAGCCATCTTCTATACTTGTGTTGGTGTCTTTCCTCAGCGCTAAGTGCTTTTAGTTTTTGATTTTATCTTTGTTTATTACTATATGATGGCGTAGCCACTCTGTCAATTCAAATACACCCTTCGCAAGGAGCAATTATTTTTATATTATCCTACTATTAACTTTATAAAACGACTTTTTTGGGGGAAAGCATGATCCCCTCCCTCAAAAAAACCCTTACATAAATTTTTTCACAAACAATTTCAAACGAAAGTGATTAGTCTGTTGTATGTATAGATAGATAGTATACCAAATTTCTTTCCTTTAAACTTGATTTTTTTTTTTTTTTTATGCAAAACACTATTACTGCTTAAAACTTTTCAAAGGAATGAACATCAAGTTTGAACTTCCTGAGAGTTTCCTTTTACTGAATTTATATAAATTTCACTACTTCATCATTTTACTTCCTCTTAGAGTTGTAAATGAAATTAAAAATGTGTCGATAGGGGAGATAATCTATTCAGATCATTAAGGGGAACATAAATATATGTATAAACTAGAAAAAAAAATTATGTGATAGTTTGTTTTACTTATAAAAACTATGGTTAACATTTATTTCTCAAAATGCACATGGTAAATGTGTAATGTATTTACAATTTAGAAAGGTTCAAGCAATTAAACAAAACAAAATAAAGTAAAAAATAGTAAATACATATTTACTAAACCTTTGTTTTTTATCTTTGTAAATTAACATTAGTATTTACATGACTTTGTGGCCAGCCTAAAAAATTGAAAAAAAGAACAAAATTAATATTACTTTTTAAAATAATTAAGATATTATTTTCTCATTGTTTCATAGTTGTAAAATAAAAACAAAACAAACTATTTTTAGCAAATTCTTTCAAGAATAGTTTCCTTTTTTCAACAAGAGAATAAGAGGCATGTTTTTTTCATTTCTTTTTTTACAAATTTTTTGAGTTCAGACTTCAGTGATGCCCATATGAATGTCCCACAAAACTAAACGAGAGTTGTATCAACTTTACTCTCGCAATTAATATTTTTTTTTTTTCTACAACAGTTAAAGAATTTCTAATGATAAAGGAAACATTATATTCAAATCGGTTCTAGAATATTAGAGGTTAGAGTTGAACAATATTGTATAATGTTTTCTAATAAGTTTTGTTTTATTGATTTTAAAAATATCGGAAAGCATTATTAAATTGAAAAACACAATTTAATTTAATATTTTCTAATAAACTTAATATTTTATTTTAATTGAAAAATGACAATAATACTGTGAATATTTTTAATCTCTGATGAGTAAAACCTTTATTTACTCACCACAGACTAAAAGTACAAATTTATTCACAAACTTTAATAGAAATAAAACCCATGTATTCAACTGTTGTAGAAAAGTGTTTTTTTTTTGTTCTATTTGTATTTTACAAACTATAGCTGGCGTATAAACTAAGACATACAATTTTCTCAATTTAACCTTTCATTTTGTTTTTTTTTTTAAACTAATTTAAAAAATAAAACAGGAAAAGAAAATTCATTTTCTTTATTATTTTATCCCTAATATATAATTTTTCTTCATTTTCTTTTTTGTCCTATAATACTTATATGCTTTGGAAGTTAATAGTTTGGGTTTTTTCATCATTTTTCTGAATTTTTTTTTTTTTTTTTTTTGCTTTTTGTTATATTTTGTTAATCTCTGTTTAGTATCAACACTAACTTAATAGTTGCATCTTAAAACCTAATATTTACAATATATTTCCCCGAGGACATATTTAAAAGAAAATTAAAATTACGAAAATTAATTTAAAACAAAAAAAAATACAAGAAACACCTTTCTTATCACACTGGTGTTCCTTCACTTTTCTTCGGTGGGAGTTTTTTCTTTTTTACACAAGAAAATTATCACAAGAAAATAAAATAAAAATTACGAATTAACATGTACAAAGAAAAACGAATAAAAGTAAACAAAACAGGTAACCTTTGTACAATAAAAGAAAGAAAGGAAAACAAGATTTAAAAATAGAAGAAAATATTTGATAATAATATTGGAAGTAATGGAAGAAGAAGAATAAGAAGAATAAATTCGGAAGTAACACTAACTTCATTGGTGGGGTGAGGGTCATATCGGGTGTTTGTCTTTTATTTTAATTTTATTTATTAGTGACCAATAAATTTGTATTTTTATGTTTTTCTTTATATTTTAATATAAACAGAACAAAACAAACAAAAATGTCACTGCCATGTATATAATATATGTGAATATGGTTTGATTAGACAATTTGGCGCGTGCTATCAGCTGGAAGGCGCTTTCAAGACGGTCTGCTGTTGTGACATGTTGTTATTGTGATCGCCAGAGCCTATGCTTCGCACGGGTGTCGGTGCTAATGAAGGTGACTGTAACAAAGTGAGAGATACAATTAAAAAACGGAAGAAACAAGAATATTAGTATTCTTGTAATATGACAAATATATCGAACTGATTGAATACGCAGGAAGGCAATAATACGGTTATCCTCGTTCATCAGTTCACCCATATTTATAGTCAGCCGGTGAGTGGCATGGTAGCTTTCCTTAAATAACTTAGCTAATTGGCTAATATACCTTGCAATAATGTATAGTATTTAAAAGGAATTTTAAACATGGAGAAGTCTGCATACAAACTTGATGGACCTTGACTATGGAGGACAAGCCGAAACCAGTCAAAATTAAAGAATAAAAAGCTTGGCTATGAAGGATACAATTTTAGATATTGTCCAGGTTGAGAATCCAACGTGAATCACATGAATTTTGATAAGAGTAAGTAATAAGTCCCATGGATCTATACTGCAGAGAAGAGGAATTTCTCCAGCAAAGCCAAATAGAGTTAACATTAAATTAAAATCATTAAAGTTTGTGCTGAAAATCAGAGTATTCTCTAGATACTTGATTCTTGACTGATTTGATGGCCAACATTAATAAAAAAAATTTAATACCATATCTAGTAGAACCGTCTAGACAAGACCTTTCTTAACTGCCTCAGACATAGGAGACACAGTTGTCCATTGTTGAGGATAAACTATGATTCAATAAGTGCTCGGAATTCTATATCTAAGAGCGGTGTACAAATATTAAAAATTGAAAGTATACACTGTAATAGTAATCACGCAGCGATCGATGTTTACAAATTTGGAAAACAAATGGAAGAAACGAAATGAAAAGGATCTACTGAAACCAACGCAAAAAAAATCAAGTAGCAATCGATTTCTACGGCGACCGGAAGAGGTCTATTGGATTCCCTAGACCAACCTACAATATCCCTTCCAGGATAATTCTTCTAAGCACGTCCCAAGATAGTTCCTTGATCAGCCTGTCTCAGTCCTGTAACGGTTCTCCAGAGTGATGTTCTCACTCAACGACTTCTTTCTTCTTCTCGAAGAGATGATTGCTTATCCTCCAAACAAGGATCTTGCTCCATGAACAGTGGTTTCTGGGCCTCTCCTTGCCAGACTGTAGGCAATACCGTTAACTTCCACGCCAACATGTCCTGGCTCCCGGTTTAAGCTGTCTTTATTATTTATTTCCAGATCACTGAGGTTGCCCCTGAAATTTTAAAACTCATGACATGTGAACACATGCCTTAATGGCTACCTGTTTACCGGATAGGATCACAATCTCCTGATTTCGATACTTCCTGCCGACAGAGTATTTGGGTCCCCACAGAGTGGAAAAGTTCAGAGAATTTTTCGTAATAGCCTCCTTCATTCATTTAGTGGTTTCGACGTCGTCAAGAAATTTGATTTACAAAATATAATGTACAAAGCTAACAATGATTACAAAATTAACTACTGAAATTATTTATTAAATACTCACCGGTATTTGGCCATTTGCCTGCCTTTTTAACTGTGCTAACTGATTTGGGTTGTATGCCATATTCGCGAATACAAGTCTCTCTTCGTAATCATATTCGCAGAGTATTTTATTATCGCATAAATAAAACCTATCACCAACGCAAAATCTGTAAAAAAAAAAATTTTAACTTTACCAAAGTTAAGGTATATTATGTTCGGTTGTTACAACCGTACTTTATAGATCATTGTTTATTTACATTTTTAATTTCTATTATAAACATACTTTATCATTCAAGTGTTCTATTCAAAACAATATTTAATGTCTGCAGATTAGTGTTCAGGTGTGAAACAGTCGCACATCTTTCTCTAACTCTAATTAATACAATTTATTCAAGAAATTTTCTTTAAAATTGCAACGTTACAATGTTTATTTAAGTGGTGGGGATTTTTCTTTTATAAGTGGAGCACTCTGTGACAAAACCAACCAAGCTTGCGCCAATTTAAATGTAAACTAACTGACAGATCCTCAAAACCCCTCTAATTATTTATTTCTGGAAAAATGTTTCAAATAAAAGTGAAACGTTTACATCTGTGCAACGAGCGTTTCAAGGATTTAAAGGAAATCGTTGTAACCGTTTTCTAGGAAATCACGTCAGATGCGGTGGATGGCGCCTAAACGGCTACCAAGTTTCAGCTTCCTGCGCTTCATCATTTTTGAGATATTTTGATAAAAAATATATGTAGACATACACACTTACAAAAAGAAAGCTGGTTGCTTGAGAGCAACTGTGGGCAGCTACTGAAAAAGCCATATTAACTAAGGAGTTTGTTCCTACATAGACGGAAAGCTAAGTTTACCATTCATTATTAGCTGACCCAGGTGTGGGCGGGACATGGCAGAAACAAGCAATACATTCATCGCTCCAACTTCTCGGACTCATTATGCGGATGTGATTTCTCTTCCAGTCAAAGCTGGCATTATACTTTTCGAATGTGCGCTTTCGAGAGAGAAAGGCTTTCTTTCATGCAAAAAGTTGTATTGAGAAGTGTTAATTGTCTTCCCCGAAGTCAGAACTACTGAATACTCATCTGTAGGATATATTTCTCAATTATGTAAATACAATTGATTTCGATAAATTGTCATAAAGTTAAAGTCATATGCTAAAATTCTTTTATTTTTAACATAATAATTCACAGCATTTTATTAATTAGTATTGGTAAGCTTTAGCATGTAATATGTAGCATGGAGCATGCTGATAATTGCAAAAAAAAAACAACCGGTAAATCCGGTAAACCGGTATTTCCGGTAAATCGCATTATCGCTATCGCAAAGTACAATATATAATTTGTTTAGATGTGTAGAGGGAGTAGTTATGAAGCCAAATCTTTTGCGATCTAAAAGAACTATTTTTGACTCCATTGTGTGTCATGTGTATGTAGTTGTGAGCTTAATGTTTATCTAGGGATTCGCTAAACTTAAGTAAACTTGCGCCATCTACCCCTAATACAGTGCATTATGTGAGAGATATGCCTGAATGGCAGTGTAAGTGTTGTTCATGTTCTTTTAGACTGGGATCCCCGCAGGATTGTCAAATTCACCGAAGAATTCTGGCTAGTCCAGTTTCTCGCTCTTGGGATTCACAAAATTATCTTATAATAACGTAAATCGTTGCCAAACAAAATCTGTAGAATGTACCGGAAATAATTTGTGTGCCACCTTAGTACAGCCATTTATTATACAAGAACAAAATATTAAATGTAACTACAAAACCATATTCAGTGGTACCAACCTTAATCAAAAATTTCCCTTCTATAAAAAAATTGATGAAAATAAAACATATCGAAAAAGAAAAAGTGATTGTACTTATTTTTCTAAACACTGCACAGCTTTAACAATTCTATTTTCTCTTCTCGTTTTTTGAAATAAGTAAAGGGAGAATATTGATGAAAGCAATGTGCCACACAAATTTTTGATTCGTACAACCAAGAAGAGATATGGATATTAGGGAATAGAAAAGTAAGAAGATGTAGAAGAAAAAAGAAAACGAAAAGAAAAGGGGTAAAGCCCTGGTATAAAACATTACCTCTATAAAGTTCACTTCTATTTGTCCAATTTTGTGTAAAATATTGAGCTCGGTTGTAGAGCGAAGGAAAAGGTAAGTGTGACAAGGAGGGTTTGAGTTAAGACGGAAAGGAATAAGAAATGATAGGATCTTGGTGTTGAGATGTATATATATACATATAAGTGTGTGTGTGTGTGTATGTGTGGAAGTAGAGTGTACAATTCTCTAGAGAGAAAAGCGGACCTGGTTTTGGGTGATGCTGGTCTATAAGAGACAAGCTAGGACTAGGTATCAGGATAGCATGTGAGTTAGGTGGGTAGACAGAGACAGAGGGAAAGAGTGAGAAGCGGGTTAGGGGAATGGAGGAACTCATGTAATACAAGGGATATCGGGTGCCGAACTGCCTGTTTTCAATTTGAAAGAACGCCCCGCATACATACACATACACACCATGGTAAATGTGAATATGGGTGGAAGGGTGTGCATGGGATGTATGCTTGAAGTAAAGGGAAAATGGGAAGAGTGAATGGGAAAGGGAAAAGTACACTTCTCTCTCTCTCTCTCTCTCTGTTTCTCACCCTCACTGGGTGGATGGTCTTATATGTAGAGGGGAAAAAAAGTGATGGCAAACTGCGCGCCAAAGGGAGGTGGTGGTGGACCAGGGAATCGTATAAGAAGAGAGTAAACTAAAAAAAAAAGGAAAAAATAGGGTTTGAAGAAAAAGCGAGGGATGGAAGGTCCTGGAGTGGGACGGAAGGGTAGAAAACTATGTATATTTCAGCCCCTGAAGGAGATTGTTTCTGCTGGAATAAGAATATCTGAGGACTGACAAAAGTGATATTAAACATGACCGGGTTTTTACCGTTCTCTTGGGAAATCACACAAGGACGGGCGACGAACGACCAACGACGACGACGTCGACCAGAGTGGAGGGAAAGAAGGGACAGTCCACCATACATATATACAAACATAGAAGACTAGCAGAGCCAACTATGTGAACACCCATAGTTGTAGTAGTAGTGTCACTCGGGCAGTGCCCAGCAGAGTGTCTACCAGCAGTGTGTCCACCAGCACTTCTCATTACCACTTCCTCGCTGTTCTTCACCCTTTGCTACCTACTACCCCCTTCCTCCCATGACACGCCAAACTTTCTGCGTCAACCTCTCCCCACCGCCAACAGGACACTTGAATCTCATTCCCTTGTCACAGCAAAAGTCTCTTTTCTTCTTTCCTTGGGTTACAGTATTCATTCTCTGTCTCAGGCTCAACCAATCACACATGCTCCACTACTTCACATAAAAAAAAACGGGGAAGGGGCTAAATCGTTATATCCTTGAATATGAAAAATTTTTGATTAAAAGATAAAATATTGAATATCCAGAATTTTTTAAGACCTTTTCAGTTATCTTTAATCCTGGTTAAGGTGAGGGAAGTCTGCAATTTTAGATGAAACCCTATCAATCGTAGCTTCTTAAAAATTCCTTATTATTCAAATTCCAAGAGAAAAAATCTGGTGTGAAGTGTGAAAACTCACATACAACTTTCTCTTACCGCAGTTAATACAATTATAATGACATTTTTTGTTCTCCTATAAACAATAATAAAAGTGAAAGAGTTAATTTTAACATAAATAAAGGAGGTGATTACATGTGAAAGAGAGTACATGGGGGGGTACATGCACAGGCGGTGAAGGGGAGTACATGTTGGCTCTTAACGCACAGTGGGTATTATCAAGTATCTGAAAACTGACAACAACGATTCCACAGAAACTTTTACAAATAAAAATTATAGGTTTGTAGATGTGCAGTTACAATTCAAAGATGGAAGAAAATTGTTGCAACAGTTTCCGAGAGAAATCTTGATAAACTCAATAACTTTGTCTAGGAATGTTAAATCTCCGAGAATCGTTTTTTTTTTAAATTTGGAATTCTAGCGCTGCATTTAATGTAACTTATTCCATATCTCGGGTGAAAATAATGTAAAATAAAAAGGGAAATATGAACATTAAACGGAAACATAAAATTACACTGTCAGAACCCACTGAAAATCAAATTTTATCGGAAAAACTTAGAAGTGATAGGCTTATGTAGTTTCGAGCACCAAGCTCTTAGAAAGTAACTGATGCACATTGCAAGAAAATCTAGAAAAACAAAAACAAAATTAGATGTGGAAAATTAGGTGTAAAATCTCACTCTGCTTTCGATTACTACAATTACATATCACCGTTCTAAGAAGACTAGCTCTTAGTTGGGTAGTGGACTAGCCACTTCTTCAAAGATCTTGGACGTATCTCCGGTATATTCCACCATAATAACACTAACAGTTCCAAGGTTTACACAATACACATGGGGCCGCCATAGATGTAGTGTACAAAGGCAAACAGTAGTTCACACAAACCAACAAACACACACACATTATACTATTTATAAAAATTCTATTTACACATCCACAAATATCCTCCGCGGGGGGCACAATAGATCTTTTAGGGAACAGGTGTTTTTGGATTTGCTTTCAACATTTAATACCAAGAATTTTATTAAATTTGAACAATTTTTCTTATGGCTTGGATTTTTACCGATTAAGTGGTAATTTTGTAATTTTTTTGTATGTGTGTGCGCGCGCACTTGCGTAAATATAAAGAGGCAAACAAATATCGTAGCGGGGCTCGAACTTGAAATTTCACCCTTACACCAGCCCTGCCCCCATTAATCAATAAAATGCCACAGCTTTTTGGGTCATCTCGCCTAAAGATGGGACAATAGGGATAGAAAGAAGACAAAAGGTAAGGTGTTAAGCATAATTCCTCCAATCCAACACCGGAAGACCACAACCTGCACGGAAGAACGTGGAATGGAAAACTGGAGGGTTATTTTCTTTCTCGGGAAATGTTTGTGATGTCTACACGGTGCAGATGACGCTCCCCAGTATTCAAAGGGAAGTGGCTTGGGATTAGGAAAAAAACAGGCATAGAGCAAGCCTGTCCGCTCTATTCCATATGTAGATAGCGGATAGGCTTGATATTGAGAGATATCTTCGATTCAAGGTTCGATACAAGAAATCCTCCACCAAACTTGAAAGAGCATTAAAATTCTTACAAAGAGGATCTATTGAAAGTCCACTTTGTGGAAATGTTTCAAAAGGGCAGACTCGTTCTATCAGGTCTCCTCCGTAGCCACATTCCTCTTCCTTTCAAAAAGAGTTTCGGTATATATGAGGAATAAGAGGCCCTCCATTATTTCAGTCTCAACACACTGATCCTGAAGTGGGGAGAGGATGCGTTTCTCACGAGCCACCTTCAGTAACCTCAAAAATTGTACAAGACAGTGGTATTTGCGGATCCCAGAGAAACATGGCTCTTCGCCTATAGATGGAATAAATTGAGTTTGGTAAAAGAAAAAGAAAGTGAGGAATTTTGATTAACGCATCCAACCCCTACCGAGATATCGTACCTGCCAGGATGGACGCGGTGTGGATTTGGGAGGGATGTTTTTTTTCTCACTCTTGGAAGAAGGTTTTGCTGAATCCACAGTCCAGAGAATCCCCCTGATGGAAATAACCCCCAGGTGCCAAATTTGTGGTTCCATCGAAGAGATCGAGCATCGGAGTGTAGTCCTTAAGTCGTCTCTTGTGACGGAAACAGGCCTACTCTAAGCCCGGGACTTGTTGGGGTTTCTATAAAATGTTAGTACGAATTAAATGTTTCCAAAACTTATGGGTTTGAAGAAAATCGGTAAAACGAAAAGTGCTATTTCATGGACGGCTGTTTTAGTTTTCCGCACTTTTCTTTGTAATGAAATCAAAGGCTTTCTTTCAATTTGTTTTAACTTTTTATATATATATATAAAGTCCTATTACGTGTGTTTGAATTTTTTCCGAGAATCCAGGAGGATTTTAGGAGTAGCTGGGTTTAGGAACTGCCCATGTCATTACACTATAAGTTTCCCCGAGTGTATAATGATGAAAGCAACCTTATATTTAATAAAGATTCGATGTTTGAATTGATTCGTTACCACTGGAGAGCTCCCTTTGATTTTAAACACCCTCAAAATCTCACTAACATCAGATCTTCCAAGAAAATGTTTTAGATGTAAGTGATATATATATGTATATATAATTGTATGTAGGCCCATTTAAAGATAATCGGTGGAATCATTTCCTCCAGAAATCGAAAAAAGCTGAAATTGTAAGTGGTCATTTCCGGTTGATGAATTTTGATCAAAATGCTTTGCATGTGGTTAATCTATTTGAAGTTACACCTCCTGGACTCTTTTCTCGGAGCTGATTCAATAGCAACAACAAAATGTCAAATGCTTAGTTTGAAATCTTGTATAAAAAGAATGTAAAATTGAATTCTGTAAACAAACAGCCTAAACTGTAACCGAACCATAGACGTACAAGGTGCAATAATCCTGCACACTAAAATGTCGAACGGCCCCAATCATAAAGTTCCTGAGGGTTGAATTTATAGTTGAATGTCTTTCCAAGTAATTTAATAATACAGCATATGAAGTTCTTCGCTTTTTTTTTTAATATAAATTACCTCTGGGTTATATTTAATATTAAACAATACGAGAATGTATAAAGAAAAAGCTAGAGAGGCGGGTAAGTGGGGGATAACCTGCAAAGAATATAATAATACGTCATATAAATGTCCTGAATAGTTCTCTGGGAGGGGCGGAGATTACATCACAACTTGGGCAGGGCTAGGGAGCTACTAGAGAAGTCAGATATTAATACTGCCAAGCCATATATACCTGCAAACACACACACACACACACACACAGCACATATATTAAGGTACAGGGTAGCCAACCAAACCCCCTTCTTAATAAACGTCACTAACCTAGGTATATTACGTAACACTAACTGAACATAGTTGCTGTGTGCAAAGTTTCTTACAAATTTTCCTTTTTTTTAATTTTTATTTCATCTCGTAAAAACTCTGTGCGCGAAAATAAGCATTAGAGTAAAAAAATGTAAGAAACACTATTATTGCAAATATATATTCCGTAAATTGGTATTCTAAAGGAAGTAAAGTGGTAAGGTAGTTGTGAATGACTGTGCGTAATGATGGTGAGCAGGGGTTCGCAAAACCAAGATAATCACAATGAATGAATCATTTGAATTATCCCATATTTGGGACTATTTCTTGAATTATTACTACGTACAAGACCCTGAAATAACGTCGCTTAGTACAACTCCAAGAAGAAGAACAATTGAAGAGGAAGTGTTTTATATATGGATGCCTGAAGCAGTGGCTGCTTCATTTCCCTCTAGAGAAACTTTACAAGATGCATGTCTCTGAATGGTGGATCATATCCAAAAACCTGATGTGATAAAAATTTTTTCGTTCGTCAGAAGGATTATTTCTGAATGGTGAAAGATGGAGATGAAAAGTTAAAAGAGGTTTAATAGGCCATGGACTTGAGACAGCAATACTGTCAGATCTATACAATTAGGTAAAGTGAGATTTGCGGAACATTTAGCGAAAAAGAACAAAGCTGTTAATAGGAAGTTGCTCTTCATTTAGATCAGAACAGCTGAAAGATTAAAAAACGTAGGATGTCCTAAAAATATCATTAACCGATCCTGATTTTATGTTTACAATAATGACAACATACAGGAGTTCCAATAAGCGAAGAAGAAGATATGTTAAAAGATATTCAGAGAAGTTCTGCTAAAATTTTCCCTTGAGACGTCATCTTCAAACGTCATAAACAATTAATTATTGTGTTTTTTAAGAAAATCATGGAAGATAGAAAATGAAATCTGATCATCTGGAATCTGATGAGAGAAAAGAGAATGTGAATGCCACTAATGCTGGATTTCGATCCCTGCGACTGTGCTGCTGACCTATCAAAGTGGGGGAAACTGTTACTAATTAGTGGAAATTCAAACTTTGAAATAACTTGAAACATTTAGTTGGTATCACTATTACATACAAATACGGGCGGTGGGGGGCAACATATTTAGATCTGTCAGTTACGAACTCAAGAAACTGGCTACCTAAATGTGACTAAATTGTAGAAAAGTAGGAAAACATTACATTTCCGCCGTACTCTCCTAAACACCAAGTTTTTCGGAACAATATTTCATATGAAAGTGATAGGATTAAGTACATATTTACTAAGCATTTCATATTTAAAGAAAATCTTGGGGCCGTTTTCGAAAAAATCCCGACAAACCTAGAAAACCTATTCGGTAGGGACGCATTTCCGGTTAATAGATTTTCTTCAAATCTGTAATTCCAGCGAATGTATTCAAACATACCTTAATATTATACATATTAATGTGCCAAACCGAATACGGCGCTTTAGAGAAAAGCGAAACTCTCCTGGAGATAATTTCCAAAATTTTCTTCTAGAATTCTAGAGGGAAAAAACAAATTCCCTCAGAAAATTGATATTAATAAAAGTGATAGAATAATATATATAATGGTTAATATACAAATCGTTGGAGTCGTTTACGAGAAAATCACATTTCTTTTTGGCGGATTTTTGACAAAAACTTTGTTGTGAGATGCGGTAGTGGGGCACCTAAATGAAATATCCGTTTGAGCTTCCTGTGATTTTCCATTCTCACTTAGGGACAGGAAACCAGAAAGGAGAGAGAGAGAGAGAGAGAGAAACATAATATGTTAAACTACTTAAAAAAATTATCGATAATGATTTTCGAATTAAGATTAGCTCTCTCTTAATTTTCAAGTATGAAAAGCATTTGCAAATCTTTCGGATTTTGCGATCCAATACTTTTATTTAGACGTTAGAAGATAGTTCTCAGCTTTAAAGCATAATAAAACACTATTTATAGGCGTAAGTATTTTTTTTATAAGCGAGAACTATGGTTGAGATCTTGTTGAGAACGTGAGGGGGCAAAAAATAAATTGTATGCTTGCACTGCCTGGCAACACTGCTATAAGTTACTAACTTTGCCCGCGTCCAGTTGACACCCTCGAACCCGCCACCTAGCCAAGTTCCCGCCCAATTCCCGTAAATATGATGCTACAAATTCTACCAAATATTTTATATTATCCAATAAAATGTCCTCCTTTAACTCTTTATTTATATTAGGGTTATATAAACCTGAAATAAAGTATGATAATCAATAAAATATGAAATAAGTAAAAAAAAAAAGAAAAAGGGAAAATGGAAAACAATTTGCAATAAAATTTAATTTATGATTTTTTCTTTTTGAAATATATTTTATAAGATTATGAACAATGAAGATTAATTTATCAGAAAATTTAATATCTTTTATTATACAACAAATTTTAAAAGAGGTAATTTTATTTTTTAAAGACGGCAACAATGACTTGAATAGAAAGGCAACATTGTTGTAAAATAGGGTAAACCTTCTATGTTTATATTGTTTAGATTTATTTAGAACTCAATTGCTTGAGAATTTTTCTACAATAAATTCTTATGAACACTAACAAAAAATCCTAGAAAAATATTTCATACAATAAGAGTTGGTACTCAAGCATATCACACAGACACTCACAAACGCACGTACACTCACAAACACAGATCCATCACTTAATTATTTATTTCTGAAACAGTGGACGTAAATATTTATATATATATTTTTTTTTTCAGTGAATACTCAATTTTTGATAATTTGACAAAAACATAATACTTATTATTTGATTGCAGTAAGTAAAATATAAGGTACACAAAATCATTCATTCTTCGAAATATACAATAATGAATGATCAAATCAAATTAGCCATTCAAAGACAAACATTTATCAGTTTCACTTATTGGTGAATGAGCAACTATTACAATATGTCAATTTAAGAGAGAGAAAGAGATAACTATTAAACATCTCAACTGTAAAAATTTGGGAAAACTTGATAATCCGTTCAAAGATCTACATGGAACATGGATAAGAACGTTTCATGTAAAATCCGCCAGTCAAAGTTGCGATATGTATGTATTTGTATGTATGTAACAAGGGCATCATTGGAGAAATTTCATATCGCTCCACAAAAAATCTTCCTTGATCGTAGTAACATTCCTTCATCCAAAAACCATCTCTGCTGAAATTCATTTCGATTTTAGATCTTTTAGATGGTCATCTGGACTGACTCTGCCGCAAAATAGCCATCTATGATCCTTTCATTCATTATACACACAAAACATTAATGCACATTTCCTCTATAATAATTCTTAAGGCTGCAGGTTTTTCTCTCTTTTTCCTGCATACAAATTCCGAAAATAAACAATTTGTAAGAAGTGTAAAATATAAGTGTACATTGCTACTTCTTTATTTTTTTATTATATATATTTTTATATAAATTGCTAATTAAACCTATTATCTATCACTTTAGTGATAATTCTAATTATGAAGAAAATGTTATATACTCATGCGAGTGTTTCACACAGTTGGTATATTTATAAATAAAAAACCATTAGACGATTTCAGAGGGTTTATTTATAAAGTTCTATGTATTTTCGCTTATTTTAATTAAATATGGACAAATTCGGAGTTTGAAGAATTGTATTTACGCCATTTGCCTCTCGTAAATGATTCCAAAAATAACTTCTAATTACTGACTGCTGTAGAAATGATATTAGTTTTCTTTGATAATGACAAATTTAGTGCATTTTTTTCCCTTAATGAGATATTTTAAGTGTAAAGGAAATGCGGGTAGATTATTGATCAGTAAATAAGCAGTACGCTACTTTTTTTGTAAAAAATAAAAAATAAAAAACATTCTAATGAACTTGCTTCTTTTCTTTTTTTTTGATACAAACAACCCAATTAAGTTTCGGACGGAGTGTTTATTAACAACAGTGAGTAGAAACAGCCGGAGGCGAATAAAGGCTAACGAGCCACTAGCTCATTAGTAGAACGAGTGACGTTGTAAACGGAATGGTAACAGAAGCGGCGGCCATACTGGTATGGAGTTAGGTTTTACGTTTAGGTTAGGTGGTTAAAGCTTTTGGTTCTGCCGCAAGCACTAAGTCAAAAAATGGTTCATTATTTTTTAATTAATAATAACCTATAATAAAATAATTAACAATAATCAATTTATGTTTAGTTAAAACAAAATCATTCAATTATTATGAACAAACAAACTTATGTTTATGAGTATATAAAATGTGTGTAAACAATGCTATCTTGATAATAAACGTTGATTTAGTGAACTAAAAGTTGGATGTGCTGACACCTAACATAAACAATTCGTATCTCCTACTCTATGACTTAATCTGAAAGTTCCAAAAATTACAAATGAAAACATTTAGTTCCAAACTCTGGATTTTTTTTTTTTTAAATCAAAGCCGAACAAGTGAAGGACATTTATTTAATTCCGACGATTTCTTTGAAGAATATTGTAATTTTGGCCGTAAAACCAAATGGCCATTGTGCCTTAAAAGTTCTGTTTTGGCTCCATTATTGTCCCTGGCATCTGTAATTTCTTGTGTGGGGCTCGTATATTTGCAGAGCCGTGAAAATCCCTGAGAATAGTAGAGATGCTGATCCAGTTTCACATATAAGGAATCATTTTTCCGTAATAAAACTGCTTCCTCTTTGTGTTGCGGATTTTCGCCCATCTTCAAGATATGTCTTTCAAAAAAACAGAAAGGTTGACTATCAGAAACGAGAGTCAGAAAATTTGAATCTGATGACTTCAAAATATCTCGTGAAAACTCAATTTCGAATATTTGACATTAACAATACTTTTTTGTATACTATTGTAATGTGTAGATCCTGGGGGAGAAATGGTGGAAAAATATAAATTATGATTTTGTAAAATATATTAAATATTGATTTATTATTTAGAGCCTATATCAAGCCTGGGATTTTTCGAAGTGCACAATAATGAAACTGTTGGGAAAACAATAATGAACTGTGGGGAAGGTAGAATACCTTTAGTACAATAAAAGGGAATTTCCCTTCCTTTCTCTCTTCAATAGAGGGAGGGATTATGTATATGTACAGCCTCAAAGGGAGGATCAAAATTTTTATTGTTCAGGAAGAGTGTTCATAGTCAAGATGTAAGTGCTAAGGTTAAGGTCCAATCTTCAAATCGGAGATTCCATTAATTTGTAAGTTTTCATTCCTCCAAAATGTATCTAATGTAATTTATAGACAAATGAAAATGTTTATATTAAATCTATTTATTTATATGAATAGTATATATTTCTATTTAAGTTATTCATCTGTGTATTTATTATCTCTCCTCTGTTCAGACAAACACAGTTCTCACGAGATCCTTGTGAGAAGATCCAAATAAAAATTATAATAAATGATTATTATTTAACATATTTAATATACCCCCCAATATAAAACATTACAACTAAATACGTATTAGGGACTGCAATGCTCCATACTTTCTGGTATTTTATTCGTCGTGGCAGGCCTATTTTGCTTGCTTCTAACCGATTTCGGATTCTCAAGCATTGTTAGATCTTCATAGTCTAATATAGAACTTAATAGCCTAACTCCAACGATGGATGGAAATCCGAAACAGGACAGAATAACCAAAATTAGCACCAAAATTAGGAACGATGGATAAGATCCCAGGTGCTTCTTTTTACCGTGAAACAATGTAAACATAGTTTATGCGATTTTAGAGAAAATTGCTGTTGGAATACTTTGTGTAAGATTCTCCTTTGATGCCCACAAGGAATATCAATTTTCTACATTCTGCGATTTCTCCTTTATTCCTCTGAAGGATTCATAAAAGTGCCGGGGCTTCCCCAACAACCAAACCATCTAAGGCACCCAAGATCCCTCACTTAATTCTACTTGGATCTTGTTCCTTCATTGGGCACTCTTTCCTTCTCAGGAGCCTCAAAACAGATATTTTCGGTAAAATTCAATTCTGGAACTTTAATAAGGATTCATGGATTTACTTTACGTATGGAATTCCGTATGAAACTAGACAAGTATTTGGTACCTTAACACAAAAGCTACTAAGTGTATTAGGAAAACTGCGTTTGAATTTGAAGAGCGGAGATGGAATATTGTTGCAGCAATTCGATTGATTAATTCCTAGGACGCGGATGTGGAACAATTTTTTTCTTTATGGAATTTTGTCGCGTTGATTGGATTGAATCAGCGATGCAAACAGCCAAGATGTTTATGCTGTTAAGGAAGAAGATTACTGGACAATGTGCCACCAAAATTGGTCATATATCATGATCATGTAATTAACCTAGTTAGAAAAAAAAAGTGTTATAGGACGCATGCGTATTAGCGAAAAGTGGAAATTATATTTTAGTGAAAGCAATAAGAACGTCAATCAATCTTACGTTCCTGGAGAAGGTGTGGACAGTAGTTGGTTGTGATACTTGTGTAGCCATGGAGAGTGGGCCAGCCCGAGGTGGTACACAACCTGACATCAGTGCGTTGGAGAGAGAAGGAAATCGTTCCACAACCAAAGCTCCAATCGCCATCGCCCATTGCCCATCCGTTCACTCACTCACTCACTTAGTGTGGACGTCACTTCACCTCAACTAGAGAGAGCCACTAGCTCCATCTCCTGCTGCTGCTGCTGCTACTAACTACTCTTGCTACCACCGAGTTTCTCTCTTTCTCTCTCTTCAGGGCCTCTCTTACACTGATCGATATTTCCAATTAATGTTTTGTACAACAAAGGGTCGACAAGACCTGTGAGTGGTTGTGTGATTAAACCGACCTACTACACACGCCGCTTCTCTTGGCGGCTTGCTTGCCGCCTCCTCTAACCTAATACTACTGCCCGCCAGCCAAACCCGACCCTAGGAGAATGTGGCCCGCTTGCCGCCACCAGACTCTTAGTCCTCCCATCCTTCCAAAATTACAAGCATCACTGTTCCCTTCATCATCATACCCCTCGCTAAACCTCCAAATAGACACATACACACACAACCACTAGATTACACATATTTCACGCTCGCTATAACCCATCCACGCCTGACTCTCATCCCACAACCAACAACCAACCAACCAGTTTCAAAATGATAGGAATTAATTAAAATGACTTCTGTCACTCATAGAGAATGTGGTTAATTGAACTTTACCCAACAACATTGGATGCCTCGTTAGTATTGGATAGGATGCTGTTAAGGGGTGGGCGTTCAGGGACAATCATACTCGATCTGTGGCTGATTGTAATAGTAGTCAGGAGAAACAGTCCCCGGATGCTAGATGGTCGCAGTCCATCAACTTGTTTCTCTTCCCCCTGACCTTTCCGAATGAAAGTTGAAAAAACAATTCAGTCTCAGTCGGACGCAGAGGAATGTCTACTTCATCAAACATTCTCATTTATTCATTTTTTTCTATTTTTGTATATATGTTTAATTTTTTTTGTTGAAAAAAATGATCATTTTTAATTAATTGTTTTTTCATAAGGAAATTAAGAGAGAGAGAAAAAAGTCTTCTGGCAACTTTAAAATTAAAATAAATTCTAATGAGATGTTTATTCGGCAATGCCACAGTAGTTTTTAAAGAAAAAATAATTCTGTGTGGTTCCACGTTTCGGGTACCATTTATGCCCTTCTTCAGAACTCTCCAAAATTTATTGGAGAAAAGAGACATTATTGTACAGTACTGTAGCGAAGAAACAGTCCTAGATTTATAACAAGTAAAAGAAAAATTAAAGCAATATTAACAGAACAGATTGAGCATATATTAAAAACAAGAAATTATAACAGGACTGACAGTTAATTAAATGAAATGATATGAACAATGAGAGAGAATAAAATAGATAAAGGTACCTCGAGGAGTGTACGTTGAGAACGTTGAGATTGAAATGAAGAGAGAGTATTTTAAAATTAAAAACAAAGAAATTGTTAAAAGGTGGGAGGGTTAAAAAAAATCTTTATAGTGAGGCGCGGCAATTTCAAATTTGGAAGAACAAATTAAAAATGTCTTTGTTTAGCGTTAGAAAAATATTATTATAAGTTGAAGTTATGATTTCTTTATCTTTTTTAAAATGATTCAGTTGGATGGAGGTGAATTTGTAAGGATTCTGATAGAAGACGTATTGAATGGTTGGGTTTAAAATGGAAGGGTTATTTAAATCGATAATATGATTAAAAGTCAGAACATGTTTAGAGAGAGCAGTGCTGTCAGTTGTTTTGGTAATAATGTCTAGTTCATGTTGTCTTGAGTCTTTTTAGTAAAAACTATTTGGATTCAGAACTGTTTGGAACTTGGAAATTTTTACTCAGTTGGCCTAAGTACACTGGGATTTCTCGCAGAAACCCCCCCAAAAGTCTATTTTTCCGGGGAAATTTTTCAAATAAATTGATTAGGTATTCATGTATGTAGAGAGTATAAAGTTTACAGAACCTCATTGAAGCTGTTTTCAAGAAAATCGCGAAAACTGGAAAAATCTAGTAAAGTCGCACTTCCGGTTGATAGATTTTGCCGCCAGTAACCTTCGCATCAAATGCGATGGTACTATCTAAAAGGAATACCAACTTTGAGCTTTCGGCGATTTTTCGTTTTTGAGATTTCGTTCATACACACACATACACACACACACACACACACACACAAAATACAAACCATCCGCTGGAAAACTTTTTTCGTATTCAGGGGACCTCAAAACATGTACATCCGGTGAAAACTCAATTTCAAAAATTTGACACGATCGCAATACTTCCTCTTAGTAAATAGTAAGAGAAAGTAAAAAGGAATAGAGTTTTAATACAGTTAGTCAAACACATACACACACACATATATATATAAAGCGCAAAAATAATACAAAACAAAAACTCATATCCTGATAAATAGCGACTGGTTATTGGCTATTAAAATTGGTAGGTACTTCAGGTCACTTTAAACCCAGAATGGATTTGGTACAGTGTGACCACAACCGCTGTTGATGTTTAATTGGAAGAGGCACAGTAGCTTCAAAATATGAGGAAAAAATGTGTGTGCATGTGTGTTTTGTGTATGTGTGTTTTAATCAATATATAGTCAATAAGTCAATACTATAGTAATACGTCACTGTTGTATCGTCATTTCAAACTGCCACATATAGAGAAGGGAGATGGTAGCCTGGGCGAGTTATTGGATGAAAGTTACTACAGTGAATGGGTTAGGGCGCTCATGCGGATACAGGAGGGGTAGATTGGTGCTGCACGATGCTGTAAAACAGAAAGATGAGAAATGTAGTAGCGACCATGGTGGGGAGGAACCGAGCGATGAGAGAATATATAAGATAGATACTACTTTTTCACTGGACACGTGCCTTTGGCCACGTGGTCACACACGCACTTAATATCAAAGAAGATATCCATCGGTCTCGTTATACATAGGAAAATTTCCCTAAGGAAATGCACCATCCAGTTCTTGTTCTTAGATAGATATATACATATACCATATATGATACTCCAATACACATTCTCTGTATGAAACGATGAAACTTATTAATAAAAAAAAGAAGACAAAAACATGAAGTTGAAGATAAATTTGGAACTGAATTTTCAATTTTATTTGTTATTTCCTCTTTTTTTTTGGAAATTCTAGATTAATTTTTAGTCTTATTTCAATGCAAATCGGCAAAACTTACTGCATTATTAGCTTTCTTTTCTCTTTTGAAAACTGTCCAATATTTCAACCAGTCGATAACTTTGAATTTATGAATTTTGGGCACGCGCACGAAAATAGGTCAGCCATCATTGCAAGTCCAAAGTTTCTCATAATTTTATTAAACTATAAAAATGAAACTTTCTAAGGAACTTTTTGTTTGTATTTAATATTTAATAAAAAAATATTTTTCTTGTATGAAAAATGGAACTATAATTATAGGACGTTTATTTTAGTTTTACTTTGAAAAGGAATGGAGTTTGATTGAAAGTGAAAGAAAGTGTATGGGAGGAACATTGGGAGGAATGAGAGGAATGGACGAGATAGAGATATGTGGTCAGCAAGGAAACATGTGTGAGTAGGACAGAGTGGGCGTGAGAGAGAAGGAAGGAGGATGATTAGGGGGGAGGGGCGCAGAGGAGAAAGTATTGGGTGGATGAGAGGAAAGCACTTGTAATAGACCGCAATTCCATTTTATTGGACGTTTCCAATTCCACAATTAATTGTCCTTCAAGCTAGATACAATCAACTTCTTTGGGAAGTGACAAGATATTAGAAAAAGGGGAATGGGGGAAGGGATCCCAGTAAGAGAAGAAGTGTGGAAACCCTGCACTGCACACATTCTCTTACTCTCTCTCTTTCTATCTCACTGGGTAATGGTGGGGAGTGGAAACTACTATGGAAAAACAAATTATAGAATAACCTTCACTAGTAAAGCTGTGCTCTCCCGGTGCTGACTAGAGCTCTTTATCCATTTGTTGTTCAATTATCATTACGCTATTTAGGAGTAAACTAATCCCCTTACTTGAGGGTAGCAATATTGTACTAGTAATGTTTGAAGAGACTAAGTGGTTGTAACGCCCAATCCACTATACTCTTTGGCTCCCATTAGGTGTTAGCATCTGTACACAGAATGTAGTCGTCTGTAAGCTATACAATGTGTAATTGTTAGTTTGTGTGTGTGTATAGTCAACAATCTCTGCAGGACCTAAAGTGTGTTTTGTGTGAAATTGGTTGGAGGTGTTAGTGTAAATCATAGTTCGACTGGGAGGACGCAGGGCTTACCGCAGGGACGCCGAGTTCCCTGAAAAAGTGGTTCTACACGGAAACCTGAAACAATCATACTACACCACTACACATAAAATCTGTAAATACTCATGTACAGGTTTGACCTACGCAATTAATCGGATAGTGTACCCATATAGATAATCGTTTCATCACCACACACACATTCCAATTGTATGTGGACGGCTACAAACATTTATCAACTTCAAGAAAGCCAGAATAGATCGTCATGGATTTGGCTTTATAGCCACTCCTTTAACATGTTACCGTTTTATACGGATTCGCATCAATTTCTCCTGCTTAAAAATAAAATGAAAAAAAATCTGGTGTGAAACACTCACACGACTTTCTCTTACTCTAATTAATACAATTTAATCAAGAAATTTTCTTTAAAATTGCAACTTTAGTTTTGGACTGGCCATAAAAAGGGTGGTGGGGATTTTAATAGTATACATGAGTGGCCTTAAATGGAGCGCTCTATGTTAAAATCGAGAAAGCGTGTGCAAATTTAAACTAACTTGCAGACATCCAATACACCTCTAAAAATCAATGTTTTCAGAATAATGTTTCAGATAAAACTAATACATTTTTATCTATGCAGTAAGCATTCCAAGTTTAAAGTAAATCGTTGAAACCGTTTCCGAGAAAATTCTAAAAAACTCGAAACCTATTGTGTAAAATCGCACTTCCGGGTAATCGATTTCCTTCAAATTTAGAATTAATACTTCTAATTTGTATTAACATTGTCAGGTGGTAAAACGATATAATATACAGGAAAGCATGACGCTACTATTCCCCCGCCAAAAAATCAATTTTTTCGGTCAAATGTTTTAAATAAAATTAATAGGTATTTGTGTGTGTGTGTGTGTGTGTGTGTGTGTGTGTGTAGATAGTATACAAAGTTAAAAAGAAAATCGTTGAATCCATTTTCGTGAGAAAAACTGAAAAACCGATGAATGAAGTCACACTTCCTTCCTGTCTTTTTAACTTTTCGTTTTTGTGATAGTCTGTTAATACACACTCAGACACATTCACACTCACAGTTCATTCGGCAAAAAACCTTTTTTTTCATATTGAGAGTGACTTCAAACATGTGTTTCCTATGAAAACTCAATTTCGAATTCTTCTTGCTAACTCAAATGGTCGCAATACTTCTTGCTACCAGGAGTAAGAGAAAATAACAAAATCCCCAAGTAATTCGTTGAACTATATTGATAAAAGTCAATACATCAAAGTAACATAGTTTATGTTTACATATAAGCAACACACAATAAATATAAGGTCGACAAGTTAGTTGTGAGATCCGATCGAGTTTTTAAGTTAATAGTTGTGAGGTGTTTCTAGTAGTTACCATAATAATGTCAATATCTATTAAACATTCCTTTTTACTCTGATCTATGGAATGCTAGTAGACAGTGGTGAAAATGGATCAGAAAGGAGCTTAGTAGCATTTGACTCTTTTTTTTTTTTTTTTTATCGATCCGGGAAGATAAATTGGCACATGTTCCACGTAGTATTACCGTGGTAGCATTCCTTTGTTGTTTTGTGAAATATTTTGCATTCTGTGCTAATTTGAACTCCGAAAAATTGGAGAAGAAGAGAAGTAATATCCGAAAGGGGATTTAAAGACGGAATCCACTAGCCTTCCCAAAAGGAACTTATAAGAAGCACTTATTTACAGGTGTGATCGTACTATTATGAAAAAGTGAGCTTTGTATTAATAAAAGTTTTGTGCAGAAACGTCATAAGAACTTTATTCACAGAAATTCATAATTTTTTTTTTTGAACTTCATTGATGTTGATCTAATAGAGGCCACTACAATCAACGAAATTGAGTGCACAATAATATATCCTACCGGAAACAAACACCTTATAATTAGATTATTCACTTTAGTTAAAATAACACTTATTACTATTTAAATAATATTTATTTGAAAACCTTAATTTGATTTGATGTTAAGAAATTAAGGTAGAAAGAAAATCGTTTTGCCATTTTTTTTTATGTTTGTAATATAACAAACTTCTATAGTATTTATGTATTCTTAAATAAATAAGATTAGTTGTTTTTTGCTTTGTAAATTGATTTGGTTTTTCTTTCGCCTACTTTTTTTTTAAACTGTGAGTTCTGTGAGGTTTTTATTTATTTGAATTTGTTTTCAAGAAAATAGGTTATTTGTTGGATACAGATCGCAGGCGCTGAGTTACAGTAACTTGTTGAGACAAAATAAAATCAGCATTGTCAAATTTGAGCCAGTTGTGTACAGGTAACGTGTTGGCCTCACGCCGCCGCTACCATCGTAGGTTCAAATCCCGAACCTTGCCAACTTAATTTATTTTTTTTTTTTCTTCAAATACCTAGCTAATCATTTTTGTTTATTCTATTCTTTACTCCTTATACTTTTTATTATTATTCTCCTTTTTCACTCTATTCCTTTTTAGAGGGGTCGTCGTTTTCCCCTTTCTTTTCCTAAAAACGCCGTCCACTTTTATCTCTCTATGACAGAGCCCCCCCTTCTCTACTGAGAAAGCTGACTCTATTCTGTGCCCCGAAAGTTAAGGGGCGTAGCAAGCTGAATCTGATATTCTGTAAAGATACATACAAAATCCGTTAATCCGTCTATGCGACTTTATTCTCTAGTTTTTCGTTTTCTCGAAATCGGTTCCAACGATTTTATTTAAAATCTCGAAATAATTCTGCTAACTAAATCTCTGAAGAAATGTCTAAAATTCCACCCCTTCTCAACAGAAACAGTACTGTAGGATTCTAACTTTTATCTCATTTTTTCCTGCTTCAAAGCTTGAAACGGATTCATTTTTTTTGTTTTAATGGATTTTCTCTTCTTTTTTTTTTTCACTTTCCCTAGTTTTCCACTTTAATGAGCCATAAGTTTTCACACTACACAGAAGTTAGGTAATTAATATCAGTTAAAATGTTCACAAGATGTTACCACTGCAATTAATTCAGTTTTTTTCTTTGAACATTATTCACAGCCATTCCGATCATAATACGAAAAGGATGAAAATAACAGTTAAAACGTAATTACGCTACAATTCGGAATTAACGTTTTCTTACAATTCATGCAGTAATTACGATCTGAACATAACTCGAACGTCTCTCTTTATATTTTATGACTTCCTTTAATTATCTGTCCAAATAACTGGCTGTGTAAATGTGAACATGTTTCACTAATTGATTTAATTTCCAAATTGCTATCATGCTATGAGGGTAATTATATTTTGTCCGAGAATATACTGAGAATAATTTCTAACATCAAATTAAACAAACCTTCTTTAAAAGCGATATTAGCCCTCTCGATCACAACGATGGAGGGGCACAATAAAATGCTGAGTATAGAACTAAAATTGTTTCCGTTAATGGGCAATTCTGGCAATTACACAGTTGATAATATCTCAAACTGTAATTCAGCAATAACTTTTTTTTTTTTACAATAAAGCTGATTCACCCAGTCCTAGTTTGGTTTGATTCAGCAAAGTTTTTAAAACTGGCTTGGTCTAATTTAGGCAATGAGGGAAAAATTGAACAGAAAGTGGAGCTCTTTCTTCAATATTGTTTTAATATTGATTTCAAGAGAAAAATTCCTAGGAGTTTTACAGCTCACTGCCGGGTATGGACAGTGTTGTCTGTAACGAGAGAACACTGTCCGGAGACCGGCAGTGCACGGAGAAGGCTTTGGGCGCCAATGAACATAGATGTACACGCTCCTTAAATTATAAAAAAAAAAAAAAAGAGAAAAATATTAAGGCAACACATTCTACTTATTAACGTAACCATATCTTTTCCAATCTCCAGGTCCTTCGTCAAAAAACCAATGCCCTCTATAATGATCCTTCATTCAGTCTTCGGGAAGTTTTCTCTATTCAGGTATTCAGAAGACAGAATTTAACGAAGAATCACAGAGAAACCTCTGTCTGCCAGTTTAAAGATTGTAATCTTTCTCCAATCAAAAAGGCTTGGAATAGGATTACATCTATCCGTGACGGTTTATATTGAAATATAAACAATCTAAGGTATTTCTCGAGCAGGTATCTCCTCTCAAGTCTCTCGCATCGTATCCCCCACATTGCTTAGTGTATATTGTTTATAGGCGTACATTTCTAAATGTAAAATAAACTTTTATACAAAATATGTATATAGCTTCAATAATATAGATTACATTGATATAACAATGGTATAACAGTATACATTGGTATAACAGCATATATGTGAACTACATTAAAAAAGACACTTATGAGAAAACACATCTTCCAGTTCCCCACCAGAATGGCGGCTACAATCAATTTATCGGAAAAATATTTCAAACAATCGTGGCAGATCTAAGTAAGTGTAAAACAGTTCGGACTGTCGCACTTGTGGTCTATGGAATACTGAAAATTCGGAATTTCATCATTACATTCATAGGTGTTAGAATCGTATAATACAGCGAAATCGCGCATAAGAGGGAATTCCAACGTCATCCCTCTCCCAACGATTTTTCCGTTCTTGAGTTATGTGTACCACACACAAACACATACACACACACACACACACACATACATACCTACATACATACATATAAACAAATAACCCTCAAAACAATTGTTCGAGCTCAGAAGACATCAAAACCTAATTTGTTGAAAACTCAGGTCAAAAATTTTATAAAATCACATACTTCCTCTAACCGGTGTAAGAAGAAGTAAAAATGCTTCAATCCTAAACAGGATGATTTCCCAGTACGCAGTTCGCTATAAATTAAGAGCTAGCTTAGAATGTCCGAAGTGGTCACCTCTTCCACAGACAGTAACGCAGATTCTTTAATTCACATTGTTGGATTTCGAAACTTTATAGTGAGCAATTACTTTAAAAACAATTTTGTCCAAGATTGAATTTTAACAAATTTGTAAAGTCAGTGTGACAAACATTCTTTATTTCAATGTGTACAAAAGAAATTATCGTACAAATAAGACCAACTTACCTGTGATTACATTGTTGACAAGCAAAACATTCTAAATGGTAAACATTCGTTCGTGCTCGCATCACCATTTCAAAGGCAGGTATAACTTTGGAACAGGCTGAACAATAACCCGTGCTCCCGAACAGTCTGCGCATAATACAGGGAGAAAAAAAAAATAGAGATAAAAAAAATATTCAAATGATATGGCAACACTGTTGGTGAGGAAGGTAATTGTATTGTTATATAAAAAGGTATTAGCAGTCCAAACTATAAATTACAAGCAATTAATTTAAAGAATCAGCAGATTTTTAACTTAAAGAAAAACTGATTTTGAATACAAACCTGAGGTAATCTCTCCTACAAAGTATTAGATTGGCTTTTGTATAAAGGGTAGAACCGACTTCGCCTAGCCTACAGTCACAGCAACCACACTTCAGGCAATCTTCGTGCCAGTACAGGTCCAACGCTTTCAGCATATACCTGTGATACAGAAGAGTAAAAAACCGGTTATGAATACATTATAACAAAGTACAATGAATTTGCATAGAAGTTAGAAAGATAGGTTGAGCAATAGCTTGGGGTATGTTTCGGTTTTCATGAAACTTGGTTTCATGTATTATTTTCGAAGGTTTTATCCATTGCCAGCAAGAGTGATATCTTCGTGACTGTTGATGGCAGTGTAATACGGCAATAATTTGTAAAAGATTGTATCTATAGACTTCCCTCGTAAATAAAAGGTGAATCTGATCGAAGCAGAATCCGAATTCAAGGAATGGCAGTCTTAAACTATCTAGGACTTTATTTAAGTTTATCAGTACCCTGAATATCTTCTCTGTACTCAAATTTACCAAAGATAAGCTCATTAACAGTAACCTATGGTGGCTACCTTATGTACACATATATGTAAGGAGCCATCATTTAAAGCAATGATTAGGTGTTTAAATATTGGATTTACTAAACCAAAGTAGTTATACACATGAACTACCTCTCTGCGGGCCTTATATGTATTGTGTGAATGTTGGCGATGTGTCAGTGCCAGAGTGTTATGTCGTGTTATTAGGCTGGGATACCCGCAGGGACGTCAAGATCCATGAAGAAGTTGCTAGTCCACTTCGTCTTAGGTTGTTAAATTCTGTTCAATATAAACAATAGTTATATTGGCCGTTGTTAATCAAAAATCGCAAAAAATTAGTTGGTGTGGGCAAGGAAGAAACTTTTAATGTTAAAAAGTTTATTGGACGTTTCGGACACCTTTGGTGTCCTTCCTCCGTAACTACATAAACAAAATTCGTCCTTAACAGCGATATATCTTTTTAATATTGTTTAATCGTGAAATGTTCTAATTTATATCAAAGAATTTTCTGTATTTTTCGTTTATGTAGTACATGAGGAAGGACACCAAAGATGCCCGAAACGTTGAATAAACTTTCAAAATAAAAGGTTTCCTCTTTGGCCCCAGTGAACTAATATTTTGCTTGTTATTACTGTTCGTTTTCATAGAGTACGTTTCCCAGTTTCCTTTATTTTCCTGTTAAATTTCCATCCTTTTTTATTGCGGCACTATATGTTATATATCACACGTGCCTGATTAAAGTACAATATTAAGGTACAATAGAAGTATTACTAGATTTCCAAATTTGTTGCGACCATTACAGAATTGGTTATTACAGAATTGGTTATTACAGAATTGGTTATTACTGTTTTTTTGTTTTATTTTGTTAAATTTCTGCTGTAAAGATTTTCTTTTAACTTCAAACACTAACTAAGGAAGTTTTGAGGAATCTGTAAAATTAGATTTTTAATATTAATGGGATTTTTATTAATGCGCTGCCTTCTGAACTACAAAAATTATAATCACTTCAACTGCTACCTTCCTTTGGCTTAGGGACTTGAACCCCACTACATTTAAAATGTTTGGGCAACTGAGTAAAATTTCAAAATTTAAAGAAAATTTTATAATTGCATTGAGTGCAGTAAGGAAAAGCCGTATGAATGTATCACACCAGATTTTTCTCCAGTCAGTTAATATATATAGGTAAGCATCATCCATCAGTTTGTTACACTAAATACTACGGAAATTTAATGAGTTATACTAGACCTGCATAACTGGCTTGTCTTGCGTTATGTCTATTCAATTCAGTCTATGTACAGTAAAACATTTTGTGAAGGAAATAAGGACTTCATTACAGCACTTTTCTCTTCAATACTTAATACTTCAATATTTCAGTTGGCAAACATTTTCTACAAATTTAGAACTTTGTTTACAAGGCATTAAGTTTTCTCCTTTTATATATATAAACACAGCAGTAAGAGCAAGTAAAAATCTCTAATTTTACCAATAAGATAATAATATACAAGTATAATAATATATACGGTTAATTATAAATAAACGATTCATTACACTATTAAAATCATAAACGATTATGGCACACTATAGTAAAATCATTACAACTGCAATTATAACCAATAGCAACTCTTTAATAGGTTATGTTATCTTAATTTTCTGTTGTAAGTGGCGCGCGCATACAATTACAAAGAATAAGCAAATGTAATATGAAAACTAGCTTATAGTATTAAGATGTGGTTGCTAATTTTAAATATTTTCTTATTTACAGAATAATCTAATGGAAATCTTTATTGTTATATTTATTATTATTTTGTAGAGAAAATTAAAAAGGAAATAGAAGTTATTACAGATGGTAATTATTACGGAAATTAATTTTTATATATAACGTCACGAGGGTTAAACTTTCTTTTAGTTGGATTTGTTGCCACTGAAGCGCTGTCTTATTGAAGTTCCCTTCCCATAAACTGTTTAGAATTGAGTATCTGTCTTTTTTAGCATTCTTTTCAAGGTTAGATAAGCAACTGAATTTATAAAAAATCAGTTGTGAAGCTTCATTCATAATTACAAATTATACATTATTATTAAGACAGCAGTAATTATAAAGGACAAATGTTTTATTTGAAGCCTAAAACTGTGACTAAACTTTTAAATATCTTAAAAATATACATAAATTTAATGGTATAGAACTGTACGTTTTATTTGTTTTTACTTCCTCTTACTCCTAGTAAAGAGGAAGTATTGCGATCGTGTGAAATTTTCGAAATTGAATTTTCACCGGAAATTCATATATTGAGGTGCCCTGAGTGCTAAGAACTGTGTGGGAAAATTTGCAGGAAGCTGAAACTTGATATACCACTATTACCGTAGAAGACAAGAAGGTTTCCGGCAATATCCATCAACCGGAAGTGCGACTTTACTGAATGATTTTTCAGCTTTTCTCGATTTTTTTTTAGCTTTATATAATATCTACGTACCACATTAAATACCCCTCACAGTTAGCTGAAATATTTTCCTGGGAAAATTGATTTTGGTGGGGGGAGGGAGGAGTTCTGGGAGGAACAATAGCGTTAAGCTTTCCTTTAATGTACGAATCCACAATCTATAGTTCTGCCATCTATATAAAGTATCAATATGCATTAGATATATTGCTAGAATTCCAAATTTGAAGACAATAAATTAAACTGTACAGAATAGATTTCTGAATTTATCGGATTTTTTCGAAAACTTGGAATCCTAGCTGCTCAGATATAAGACTCTCATTTTTATTTGAAACTTTATCCTGGATAATTTTTATTGGAGGTCCTGAGGAACTGAAGGCGTTAATTTTTGAATGTGTTTGTTCAATATTATAGGCGCTCTTTTCAATTCCTTTTTATAAAATAACTGATTAATATCAGTAAGAAAAAGTCGGGTGAGTGTTTCTCAACAGAATTAAAAAAAATCAAACTGCCACCGCCTGTGGGCGAAAACACACATGCAAACAAACACTCATAAGTACTAGAGTTATACATTCTCCCTCCTCATTCTTTGCTTCATCAGGTTTCTCATATTCGCAATATTACTGTATACTCGTATATCCCACACATACAACAAACAACCATCTGCCTAATTAGCAAAATGACTCCTGGAGTTTTTGTTACAGTTGTAAAGTTCTAATTCCCTACACTGACTTATTATGGACCCCCACTATCTTCATTTCAACACTCCCTCCCAGCACCGCCTTGGCAATCCTGACAATATAACCTAGTGGTGAAGGAGTTATGCTCCTTACAGTTCCGCGCAGTGCGTGTACTTTCCCTAAAAACATCCCATCTCCTGCCAGTTCCTATTATCCTTCCACAAGCCCATCCTACCCCCCCCCCCCCGATCCTTTGCTAGACAGTTAGATTCTCTCATTTCAAAAGCCAGACACTTTAATTCTACCATTTGTTATGTGCCTTTCTTGATTAACCTCCTCCTCTTTCTATTATCAAGGACGATAATGTAATTTCATGTATTTCACCAATCCATTTGATAGATAGCGCGCTCTATATCTCTCTCTCTTTCTTTTCCTCTTTCAAAATTAAATTACTACTTCCATTTAAGGCTCTTTCTTTTAACCCATTCTTCTTGCAGTGCCCTTCTTTCCTCAGTTTTTATTGTTCTCTGTCTCTTTTACTTTTTTTACTTCTCTTTTCCTTTTTTTATTTTTCCATTTAGAATGTCAGAAAATTTATTATATTGAATTATGAAAACATGGAAACTAAATTTGACTGGAGAAAATCATATTGCAGGTTTTCTTATTTCTCCAAGTTAAAGTCTTAGCTACTACAATACAATTTTGTTTATATGTATTGTAATCGTACGATTAATTGTAGAAACATTTAAGGACAAAAATCCGGTGATGTGATGTACTCACATAACTTTTTTTGATTATAATTTTCACAATTAATTGTCAAGTTTCTTTAAACTTATAATTTAAATGGGCAGTTTTGATGGAGATTCAATGTCTCCGAAGCCCCAAAATCAATAATTTCCTCGGAAAAATGTTAAAAATAAATTTGTTAGCTTCAAAAATGAGCGGCACACCGCACTTCAGTAGCATTGAGCATAATAGCAACTAGGAGACTGGATTAATTTGGATGTGTCTCAAAAGAATGGAGCATACAAGGATACAGAAATTAATGACAGAATGGTATTCGGGGGGCAGAAGGAAGAGAGGAAGATCGTGTTAAGGAAGATAAGGATGGGATACGGTTTATGGGAGGAGGATGCATTGGATAGGAAGATGTGGAAAAGTAAAGGGAACTTTGTCTAAATATGGTTTGGTGAAGAAATTCTCATATAGAGAAACCTCCTGAAAAAACAAGTCGCTGAAGCCGTTTTCAAGAAAAATGTAAATAGTGGTACATCCACTAACACATATAAATGTAAACATGTACGCAAAAACAAACACACACCAGACGCACCTACAGACCTTAGCTAAAAATGTTTTTTTCATACACAGCGAGACCATGACAAATGTACTTCCGGTGAAAAACTAAATTTCGAATATTTGAAACGATCTATTACTTCCTGTTACAGGAATAATAAAAAGTAAACAAAACAAAACAAAAAATTAATTTCCATATTTTAATAAATCAAAAATACTGTCGCCTCTGAATAAGAGGCGCCCCTCTTCACTAATTTTCTAGATTGTTATAAACGAATATGAATTATAAATTTAGTTAGCCTTTCCCCCTTTGTAAGCAGTGTTGCCAGTTGTTTAACTCTAACCTAAACCTAACCTAAATCCAATTTGGTGTTCATTTCACTATATATACACGCACACGTTCCAGCGCCCCCCCCCTCTATATCACATATTACCCTCTTTAGATTTATCCCCTTACTTTCATAACAGGAGCAGAGATGCTTCGTCTGTTTTCCGTAAATACCAAACAATCAAAAATAAGTTTTCATTGTAATACTCCGCCGTCAAAAGATAAATGATCCAATCATGTGGGGCTACAGTGCTGCTATACAACGCTGATAACAATCATAACAATCTGAGTTTTGAAGGAAAGGATTTTTGAAGTTAATCACATAACTGCACTGTTACGAATCATCTTGGGGGATGGTAAACAATGTCCGGGCAGATTTCATTGGGGGTTCCCACTCTTTCAGCCACAGAGATACACACATGATTCATCGGATAGTTTATATGCGATACAGACAGTGTTGCCCTTGCTCAGCATTGATGCCAACTTGAAATTTCCCCAAGGAGACATACGAATATTATTACGTAGATTATCTATGTTGAAGTTAATTCTGTGAAATTGCTTTCCTATTGAAACTTCATTTACTACGAGATGGCCTCTAAAAAGTAATGAACATAAAATGTAATTAAAACTATTTCATTTTTTGTTTAATTACTTTCTCTTATCACTTTCAAAACTAAAAAAAAAAGTAATGAAATACTCCCACACTAAAATTAAAAACAATTATAACTTACAATTTTTTCTTAAAACTTGGAATTTTCACTAAAAGTACAGTTGCTTTTAAAATTAAAAATAATCTTAGTTTGGGTATATGTTGATTCACAGCAGAAAGGCTAATATTTGAATGTAATTACACGCAAGGGCTTCCTCAAATTACAAAAACACATGGAATCTAATATAACATTTCTTAAACCCTCTCGAAAATATATTTTCCAGGCAAAGATTACTAAATAAAAGTGACACGTTTACAGATAGCATTTCCAAGTACAATGGAAACCGTTACAACCGTTTTTGAGAAAATTCACACAAAAGTCAGTAACCTATTTTGTAAATTAACTTCTGGTTAACAGAGTTTCGTCAAAAATAGAATTCTTCCAAACCCAGGCAGATAAAGAATGATTACATTGTAGAGAGTGGCCAATAATATTGAACAAACACATTTGAATTTAAATGTCTCAGGTTCCTCATAACTATCTATGAACAATATTTTTTCCAGATAAATGTTAGAAATAAAAGTGATAGGTTAGTGTGCGGTTAGTATGCCAAGTTTAGAGGAAATCGTTATAGTCGTTTTCGAAATAGTTACAGACAACAAACTAAAAAACCCATTCTGCAATACTGCATTTCCGATTAACCTATTTTTTTTTCAAATTTGGAATCATAGCAATGCTTCTTATGTATTATTTTATATGTTGCAGAACCTATTATACTGTACAGAACTGGTACTTTAAAGGAGCGCTTAACACTAGTTCGCCCTCCCACCCCAAAACAACAATTTTTCGGGAAATGTTTCAAATAAAAGTGCCAGGCCATTAGGTGTTTTGATAGTATAAAAGTTGAAAGAAAATAATTGGAGCCGTTTTCGAGAAAGTCGAGAAGAACTCAATAAAGTTGGACTTCCGGTTGATGAATTTTGTCCCAAAAACTTCGTGCCAGATGTCATGGTAGTACATAGATGAAATACTAAGTTTGGCTTACTGTAATTTTTAGGTTTTCGAGGTATTTTCTTCATACACAAAAAACACACAAATACGCTAAAAACATTTTATTTCGTACCTCAAAACATGTATTTCCGGTAAAAACTCAATTTTGAAAATCTGGCACGATCGCAATACTTCCTTTTCTGGGATCAAGAGAAAGTAATAAATTTTTAAGAAAAAATATTTGAAATAAAAATGATAGTCCTAATGAGTTTAGTTTAGTTTTAAGAAAAATCAACAGAGCCATGTGTTTTTCTTCTTGAAAAGCGTTGAAAAACTGAAGACTCAGGAAAATCCGCAATTCAGATCGACGGATTTTGATTGAAAAATTCCTGTCCCGGATATGATGTGGTATTTAAAACGGAATGTCAAGTTTGAGCTTTTTTCCTGTGATTGTAGGATTTCAGTTACTTTGCCCAAATACAATTGACTTTAGTGAAAACTAAATTCAAAAAATTTCCACATTGCAATAAAGCACTGCAAGAGAAAGTTTAAATGCATAAAAGTTTGGTCGTTTGCCAAAATCTTTATGCTATTTTTTAGACTGTTTTCGTTGATTTCAGACATAAGTAAATAATAAAACCAATCATGCTTACAACTAAATTATTAGACAAAGACAAAAAACATCAATCGATCTTTCTTTTCGCTTCCAATTTAATAAAATACTATTGTGTATTGTCCCGTAAGTTGTATTTACTGGTGATTGGAGGTTCGCAATTGAAAGTGCTCTCCCTATATGGAAGGGGAGTAAGGGAGCAGCACATCTTCACTATTGTATCACTCCTTTAAAAGAATGGAACTATCAGATCTAAAGTACCCGGCAGTACTTAAGGGAAGTGGTAGCAGGAGAACTGTTAATAGATCAGTGTTGGTGTACTGTTTAGATCCAGAATTGTTTGGTTCGTCCCCTTTCTTCGGAGGAGAGGGAGAGAGAGAGACTCAACAAATCCTATTCAACAAACCATACCTTCTTGTCTATTGTCTGAGGATAAGAGAAGAAAGTATGCTGAGGATTGTGTGGGAGGGCGTTACTTTCAAGCAAAAGAGTACTTGACAAAATTAAGACACCTAAAGATCTAAAGTTGTAAAATTTGACTTCTGAAAACAACTATTACAACCAACTAGACCACATTTTTACTTTCTTTAGTTTTTTATTTTCTCTTACTGCGGTATGTGAAAGCGGAGAGTCCGATTTCCGGATTTGTACACGTGAGAAAGAGAGAATGAGAAAATTTCTATGGAAATTACCGAAAACTCTTTCTTTTTCTTTTATTTATTTATTTGAAATTTACAAATAAGGCTCATATAACAGGGCAATAAAGCTCATATAACAAGTAAATATGCTGACTGTAATAAAGATGTGAATGGAGTAATTTTCCTTGGATACATTTTTGAGAAAATTGTAAAAAAGCGAAAACTAAAAAAAACTGTAAAGTGGTACTTCCGGTTGAGGAATTCTGACTCCACGATGATACCTAAACGGAATATCAAGTTTGAAGTTTCTTCGATAGTTATGCTCTTCATACACACACCACACACAGACCATGTTCTAAAAACCATTTTATTTCCCTCAGGGGACCTCAAAACGTATATTTCCGGTGAAAACTCGAAATAAAAAATTTGACACGATTACAATACTTCCTTTTTTCTAGGAGTAAGGAAAAGTAAAAATGATGTAGTAATTAGAATTTTCAAGAAATGAAACGAAATATTCAACGTGTCGTACGACATTTTCAGAAAATATCAAACGATTTCTGTAATTTGTAGTTTGTTAAATTTTGTATGCGTGGAGGGATTAGCTAAGTGGTTAGCGCGTTGGACTCCCACGCGGAGGTTCCAAGTTCGAGTCCAGTGCTACCCTTAGATTCAGCTCACTGTTCGGTGATGGACAGTGTTGTCTGTAGCGAGAGAACACTGTCCAGAGGCCGGCAGTGCACTGAGAAGGCTCCGGGCGCTAATGACCATAGATGTTGAAGCGCCTTAAATTAAAAAAAAAATTTTTGTATGCTTTTATTAATATTGATTTAATTGAAATGAAATTTTTGTCTTTACATATGAATACGAAATTTAAAATTAAATAAATAAATAATAAGATAATCAATTTTAGCCAATTCTGTAATAAATTTTTGAAAAATTATTATTACATTCACAAGTATTTATTATTTTTATTAATGTAAAATTAAATTTTATTGTTGCTTCATAAAACAACTGCTGTTTGATAACAATAAATATGAGTAAACTTAATACTGATAACAGGGATTAAACTTGTCAGCTTTAAGATTAGTAGATATTGTTCGTTTGATTCATTTCACTTTTTTTTATACTGAGAATGACTGACTGTTTTTTTTTAAAAAAAAAAAAAAATATAATCATTATAATGTGCAGTGAATAACATCATACATATAATCCCCAAGCTTTTTTTTTATTGATAAATTCAATTTATCATTTTTTGTTTTTTAGATAATTTTAGGTAGAACAGGTAGTAATAAAAAACATACCGCGACGATAACAAGTGAAAATATTAATATATTAAAATAAAAACTGCTGACACAATAATAACTCCTAGTAACTGAACTACTTATCAACCAATCAAGTTGGAGTGTTGATACAAACAAAATTTAATTAGTTATCAATAAGGAACGGATTTTTATGTATTTAAAAATGCCAAATATTTAATTAAAATATGCATTTATTTTCGTCAATTATGTGGAAAATATGTGATTTTCTTAAAATATTTTCTGGAATATTTAGTAAAGTGGACATTTTTTTTTATGAAAATGGAATTTTTTTGGGGGGGGGGGGCAAGTTATAATTATTTATACAAGAAAAGAACATTTTTACAATTTATAATAATTTATTAGGAACAAAATAATTTGTTTTTACAAGTTATAATGATTTATACAACAAAGAACATTTTTACTATTTATAAAAAGATGTGTTAAATTTTCAATTTTGAAAACTTCACTCTTCGAAATTGTTTGCAACCACATGAAATTTCAAATGTTGGAACGTAAAGTGACGACGATCTGGGCGTAAGATGGACTTGTAACGACTAAAAGATCGTTGAACATCTACAGATGTTATAGGTGCCTTGCTGAAAGAAGTTATCTCGTTGGTTGTAAAGGGTACACGATGTTCTGAGGTGACTTCTGTTCCACTGATAATATCAGAAATCTGGCAGATGGTCTCCCACCCTTTGTTCTTGCTCAGTACTTCTACCAGTTTTGATCTGATCAGATCTCCCTTACTCCCAGGTATTCCTTCCACCTTTTTTAATGTTCCTAAGATGACTTTTTTAACGTTTTCTGTCTGTCGAACATTTTGGGACTCAAGTTGGGTAATGGTTTGTGCAAGAAATACGCAATTGTTAGAAATGAATGCAAGGTCGTTCCTTAAATTAGGTTTCTCGAATAAAGACTTGGCTGTATTTATCGCTACTGCTTCGTCTTCGAGATGTGAAAGGACATTCTTGATTTTATTGTAGTTTTCATAGTAATACTGAGCTGCTTCCAGCCAAGTACCCCATCTTGTCAATATTGGTTCTGGTGGAAGGCACAAGTCTGGATAGAGATCTTTTAGCATTTTAATGCGACTTGGTGCTTTTAAGAACACTTTTTTAACCGAGGAGATTAAGGAATCTACGTCACTGAACAAAGATCGGACAGTTTCTGCTACTCGATGCAAGGCATGAGCAATACACGTCACATGAATTATCTTAGGATAAAATACCTGAATAGATTGCCCAGCCTTGACCATGTTGGGGGCAGCATCAGAGAGAAACAAAAGAACTTTTTCGTTCAAAACTCCACTGGGCCATAGGATATGCATTGAGGCATCGAAGAATCGTGAAATGGTGGAATGATTGCATTTTTCGAGAACCTCACAGTTCAAAAGGAATGGCTTTGAATCCACATCAGCATCACTGTCAAGTTTTCCAATAACTGCATTGGCAATATACCTGCCCTCAACGTCAGTGGTTTCATCAATTGACACCCAAATCGGTCCATCTTTGATATGTTCTCGAATTTTGGTTAGTGTATCTTTATAGATATCTTCCAGGTAGTTTTTCCGCAGAGTGCTCTCGTCAGGCATTTTTTTCCCAATATAGGTCTCTAAGAATCCTTTGAAATGAGGATTTTTAAGTTTGTGGAAAGGGATATCTGCTCTAACCAAAGCCCGACACAGATCTGTACTCAGAGTAGACTTACTTGATGATGGAGATGTAAGGAAGGCTTGATAGGACGTCCTCTCTTTCTTTCTGTTTTTATTCTCTATGTGCGATCCGGTGGCAATATGTTGGGTGACTTGGGAACGTTGAGAGCAAGAAACGCGCTTGTCACAAGCTGTGCAGTACAAAATGTCTCCATCACTTCGAAAAAGTTCTGCTGGAAACTCGCGAAGATATTTAGCAACCAGTTGTCTGTTTGAGGCCGATGTTCGTGGCATTTCACCCAAAAAAGAATACACTAAGTGACCGAACGAAATGAATTGGACACTTCAACGAACGAGCTGAAAGAACAGACAACGTCAGACAACTTCAAAGAACTAACAAGTGCCCGTCACTGTTTAGCAGCATTCTGTGTAAATTACAATAACCATTGTACCCACTGTGATTCACAGCCCTACAGTCTGTGGTTCACAGTTCCTGTCAACCACCTCCCAATTATGAAAATATGCCCAAAATGAAAAATATGAAAAAATATGTACATATTTTGATTAAATATGTAGAAATATTTATTTATTTTGATCAAATATGTATAAATATGCGATAACATCCAAATATGTGGAAATATGTGAAATAAAAGTAGACTCAAACGGCTTAAAAAGTGTCAGTATGAATACTTCTAGTTGAAAAACGTCTGTAAATTGCCTAGAAAAAAATATGTAAATACATACGAATCCGTTCCCTAGCTTATCAATATTTCTACTGAATTACGTAGGCACTAATAGTCTTGGATAATACTTTAATTTAAAAACTGAGGGATTAGCGCTTCATTTATTTGTGTATCTGGCCGTGCTGGTATTTGTGCGAAATGTTATTGCCAAAGAAACTTTTAAAGGAAGCAGATATAGATGGATGTTACAGCTTGATAAGCAGCAAGATAAGGGTCATATCACAAAGCTTACAGCAAAAATGGAGCGCAGTTGATTGTTGTATTTTTTTAAATAACAATCTCAAAAGACACGCTACCGATCTGAGACTTATTCACCAGATCTGTTTCGGAGAGAGAGAGGAGTCTTGAATAGGTCAATACACGACTAGCACATGATTACGGAGCCAGATGGTATGAGGGAGTATTTTTACTCACATAGGGTGAAACTTCCCTATGTTTCTAGATACGGATTTTCTGTCGCGGAACCTCATTCAAGTCCAATCTGCGCACCCTCCTCGCGACTCTGGAAACATCTGCGTTCCCTTTTGTGGAAGAGTGGATGGCCAAAAAAGTGGACGCTCGCAGAGGGTAGCCTTAGGGCTATTTGGGAACTTAGCACTCCCCGTACCTCAGCTACAAGTGTGAGTTGGTAGAAACTTTTTTGCCCTCTGTTTGCTCTACCAAGTAAGTCAGAAGTTCCATTTCTTCCACTAGTTGACTTATCACTATGGTTGACAGTGTAGAAATGGCACAGGTTAATTTAAATCATAGCAAAGATGCAACGGCTATTTTGAGCCGCTCTCAAGCAAATATCTCATGCTAGGTTGCATACATATTTTGCACTTATTCAAGAACCCTATGCTTATAAAGAATTGGTTCGAGGTTTGAGTGCGGTCAGTGGCAGGCTGTTTGTTGGGGATGGCGGAAGCACTCCTAGAGCAAGTATTTGCGTTAGTACAGATGTCGGAGCCGTTCTGCTCAGACAGTTTTGCTCTAGGGATTTGGTGGCGGTGAGGGTGCTCTGGAGGTTGGTGGCCGATGTCTTGATGTGGTGATGGCCTCGGTCTATTTCCCCTATGATCATCCTTCTCCTCCTCCTCCTCCTCCTCAGGAATTAGTAGATTTGGTACGGTTTTCGGAGTCCAGCAACACACCTATAATTATAGGATGTGATGTAAATGCACATCATGTTGTCTGGGGCAGCAGCGACATCAATACTAGGGGTCACGCTGTCATGGACTTCTTGATGAGTACTGAGCTGCATGTTGTAAATAGGGGTTCTGAACCCACTTTTGTAACCAGGATTAGAAGACAACTTATTGATATTACTTGCTTCTAGGAATATTAGTAAACTGATTAGAGAATGGAGGGTAAGTTCCGAGGCTTTTATTTCTGATCACAGGATTATTGGGTTTAGTCTGGGGATTGATCCAATCACCATGGCTACCTATAGGAACCCCAGAAGGTCGGATTGGAATTCTTATTCTAAACTTCTAGAAGGTAGAATGATTATCCAGTTAAGTGCTCTTGGTGATATTATCGAATTGGAAAGAGACGCTGGTATTCTTCATTAACACATTAGGTCTTCAGTCGAGGAGACTTGTCCTCTCAAGTTGGGTAGTGGTAGTAGGAACCCCTGGTGGTCATCTTCGTTAGAGAAGCTAAGAAGGCAAGTTAGGGGCTCTTACAGGAAGGCTGTCCTAACCGATTCTTCAGAATCATGGGATACTTACAATAGTCTTAAAAAAGCGTATAAATACGCTTTAAGGAAAGCTAAGAGAAACTCTTGGAGATCCCTTTGTGAGGATCTAAATTCGACTCAAGAGACATCCAGGCTGGTACGCATTCTTGGTAAGGATAAGGACTGACAGTTGGGTACTTTAAGATATCCTGACGGTTCCTTTACAGGAGGAGAAATGGAGACATTACAACTCTTGCTTAATACCCATTTCCCGGATAACATAAACATAAACAGCACTGCTTCGCCTGCGGTTGGTGGAAGGAAGCTAGAACCTAGTGACCTGGTTACCGTGGACGAGGTAGTTATTATGGATAGAGTGGTTTGGGCAATTCAAATTTTCTCGCTATTTAAGTCCCCTAGGCCTGATGGAGTTTATCCCTGTCAGCTACAAAATGGTGGGAATGTACTGATGAAAGTGTTGATAAGTATTTGTAAAGGTTGTTTAATCTTTGGTTATGTGCCAACATGTTGGAGGGAAGTTAGGATGGTCTCTATTCCTAAACCAGGAAGAAATGACTACTCTGTCCCTCAGGCATTTAGACCTATAAGTCTTATGTCTTTCCTTCTAAAAACTTTGGAAAGGTTGGTGGATGGTATATTACTAATGGTCCTTTGAACCACTCCATCGAATTCAACATGCTTATACAGTAGGAAAATCGACAGAGACTGCTTTGCATTGTCTGTTCGGTAGAATAGAATCTGCTCTAGAGACAAAGGAATATGCAGTAGGGTGCTTCTTTGTTGTTGAAGTGGCATTTGACAGAATATCGTTCGATGCTCTTGAAGATCCCCTAGGTCGAAAAGGTATACAACCAGTTTTAATTAACTGGATAGGTATTTAATTAAAGAGCAGATTTATACAGGCTTCTATAGGTATGCGCACTGTGGTTGTGGGAGAGGAGAGGGTGTCCTCAAGTGGTTGTCTCTCACCAAAGCTGTCATGCTGTTAAGCTCATGGATGAACTGTTAACCAGGATGAATTTATCGGGATTCTATGTACAGGCATATGCCGATGATTGGGATATTTTATTGATGGGGGCGATCGATGTCTGACTACTATCTCAGACTTAATGCAAAGTGCCCTCAACATGGTATATGATTGGACTCAGGGTAAGGGTCTTTCAATTAATCCCAGTAAGACCCAGGTGATTTTATTTACTAATAGGAGGAAGATCGTAGGATTAAAACCTCTAGGTTATTAGGAACTTCTGTTCAGATTTGCAAATCGGTGAAGTTTCTTGGGGTGGTTCTTGACAGTAAATTGAATTGGTCGGAACATGTTAAGGCACAGCATCAAAAGGCAATTATTTCCTTTTGGCAATGTCGAAGAATCGTAGGTAAAAATTGGGGGATTATTCCCAAGATGATATTTTGGATTTATGGTATGGTTATTAAACCTAGGTTGTTGTATGCGGCTGTGGTGTGGTGGCGTCGCATTGAGATAAGATCCGCTAGACTGCTGCTTGAGGATATTCAACGCTTGGCTTGTCTGGCGGTGACCGGTCGATGCGGACCACGCGAACAGCTGCAGTGGAGACTTTATTGGGAATTCCACAGCTCTTTGTAGAGGTGAAAACTGTGGCAATGAACGCCTGTTATAGAATTAAACAGGCAGATTTTTGGCAGGGTAAGCGATATGGTCACTCTACCATTCATCGCGAGATGCTTTTGAAGGTTCCTGTTACAGGTTTTCCCTCTGATAGAATGTTGAAGACTAGTTTTCGAGCATTCTTACAGTTTCAGGTTACCCTCTGGGGAAAATTGGTCAAGATTCGGTGCGTCTGGTGTGATACCTGATAATTACTTCCGGAGTTACACGGACGTTTCCAGAATGGATGGTAGGTCTGGAGCTGCGGTCTATTTTGAGACCGGAGATCATTTGGCAGTATCTCTTGGTGAATGGACCATAGTCTTCCAGACTGAGGTTTATGCTATTCTTTGTTGTGTCTTGGATGGAGGGTATATAACATTAACTTAAAAGGTGCTTGTATCTGCTCGGACAGCCAAGCTGCGCTGAAGGCGCTGAGTTCATGTGTCTTCACTTCCAGGTTGGTGTTAGAATGTTCTAAAAGACTGGAAGAGCTTTCTTCTCCGAAGGATGTGCTTCTAATCTGGTTACCAGGTTACATGGGAATTTTTGGAAATGAGGAGGTGGATAGGTTTGCCAAATTAGGCGCCTCTCTCCCTTTCATTGGACCCGAGCCTGCTGTTGGCGTGTCTTCTGGCACATGTCTGTCAGGCTTCCAGACATTGACAGCTTCACAGCATTCATCCTTATGGATGAGCTCAGTGGGTTTTGGGCAGTCCAAAATGCTCATCGGGGGTCCGGACAAGGCGATTAGTGAGACGTTGCTGTGTTTTTCACGGAGCGCTCTCAGACATCAGGTTGGATCCCTTACTGGACATTGTAGTTTAAGGAGACATCTCTACATAATGGAGCTTATGCCGGATCCATTTTGTAGAGTCTGTGGGAAAGAGGAGGAAACACCCATCTAACTTATGACTGATTTAAGGAAAGCTAAGAGAAACTCTTGGAGATCCTTTTGTGAGGCCTGGGTTGTGAGGAAATTAGGTTCGGAGCTTAGGCTATTTCCCCTTAAGGTTATTGTCCGATTTATTCGGACTACAGTGAATCTTAGATGGACTAGATCCGGGTCTGGATATTTGTTCTAGGACCCGGTCTGTTGTTGTTTTTCTTGGGGTAGCTATATGGATCCAGTGGGCCTTTGGATAGCGTAGGGTATGGTCCCTCCCCACAGACAATAATAATAACACATGATTACAAATTGGTATCTAATAACCAAAACGCTTTCTCGTCTCATAACTCATCTAATATCCCATCATATTATCAGTGAATGTTATTATCACAACAACTCATACAAAGTCTGGTGTGAAACACTCACACGACTTTCTCTTGCACTAATATACAATTTATTCAAGAAATTTTCATTAAAATTACAACGTTACAATGTTTAGTTGGGTTGGCCATAAAAATAATGGAGGGGATTTTTACTTGTGATCCTGAGCGACTTATGTGGAGCGATCTATAGATAAGCCAACAAAGCTTATGTAAATTTAATTTTAAACTAACTGAGGTACCTCCAATACGTCTCTAAAAGTTAATTTTTTGTCAGAAAAAGGTTTCACATAGAAGTGATATGTTTCTATCTAAGAAGCAAACAAATTTAATGAAAATCGTTATAACCATTTTTTAGCAAATTCCAAAAAACTTAAAACCATTTCTATAAAATCTTACTTCCGGTTTAACCGATTTCTTTTTTCAAATTAGAAATTCTCACAAGGCCTCTAATGTGTATTATATTATGTAGATGGTAAAATCATGTGCTATAATTTGTTTCTCAATATCGTGCGCCTTAGTTGGCATCCGCCATTCGACGGATACTGAAATGGTACTTTAAAACAAACCTAACGCTACTGTTCCCTCAGAAGTCCTGCAACTTTTCGTTTTTGAGATATTCTGTTAACATATACCCACACGCACAACTAACTGGAGATTGTTTAATGTTATTAGCGCTGTCTCTTCTGGACTACAATGTCTAATCACCTCACGTACTATCTGTGTATTTACAATAGTAAGAGAAAGTCATATGAACGTTTCATATTAGATAGTATCCATGTAATTTTCAACAGTTTGTCTCTATGGTAACATGAAAATAAATAGATACATAATACGTATATATTACATAAAACTGAAGTAAAATAAAAAAGAAAATATATGAACATAAAAACTTCTTATAATAAATAAATTTTCAAACTCTGAACTATAACTTTCAACTTGTCCGGAGTTCAATGTACATCCTTATAATGGGATCAATAATTAATTATCAATCTATCATATCAGGAGCCTTTAATGGAACTAATTAGTGTGATCGTTTATATGCTTGTTGTTACCTTATAAATATATATATATATACATACATACACGCACACACACACACACACAAATATAATATATAATTCTTAGAAACGTATAGCGATAATTAATTTTCAATCAAATACAACACACACACACACACACACACCTATTTTATTTTATACTATTACTAATAATAAACTCTATATTAATTTTGAATTTCATCAGAAACCATTATGAAGTGGTACTTTATATTATAAAAAAAAAAGTTTAATAAAATCTACTATTTAATATTAAATTTAATTAAAAAATTTTAATATATTAAAAGGAGCGATTGATAGAGTGAGAGAGAGAGACAAAGTCATATCTTTGGAATGTGTAATGACTCCTAACAACGACTGTAAATTGTAAAGATACTTTTACTGATAGACATATTTCCTGTTTATTTAATTGGATTATTTTAACAGTTAGTCTATATATATAAATCGATTTTTATTTATTTTTTCAATCAATCAAATATTTAGTCCAGAAGTTCCCAACGAGGTCGGTATTGATCTTTAGAATTATCATAAAATTTCATAAAGAACTGGTGGACACAAAAATAAAATTCTAAAGTCTCATACACTAATTTAATTCAATTTAATCAAGAAATTTTCTTTAAAATTAAAATGTTACCATGTTTAGTTGGACTGACCATAAAAATGGTGTTGAGGGTTTTACTTGTATAACTGAGCGGCCTTATATGGAGTGCTCTATATCAAAACCAACAAAGCTTTTGCAAATTTTAATTTAAATAACAAATCCTACTAAAATCAATTTTTTCGAAAAACTTCTTTCAAATAGAAGTGATAGGTTTATATCTGAGCGGTTGGCATACCAAGTTTAAAGAAAATCGTTGTACAGGTTTTATAGAAACTTCAAAAAAATCAAAAGCCTTGTTCTGTAAACTGACACTTCTGCTTGACCGATTTTTTTTTAAATTTGAAGCTTCTAATGTGTGTTAATATTATGTAGGTGGTGGAACCACATATTGTATGGAAGTAGTATTTATATGGGGTAATTTAACATTAGTGTACCCCCCGAATCCGCAAAAAATCAAATTTCCCAGGAATATGTTACAGTTAAAAGTGATAGGTATTTGTGTGTAAATACGAGTAGTATACGAAGTTTAAAGAAAATCACTGGGCCGTTTTCGAGAAAAACTAAAAGAAACATTCAGTAAAGTCGAACTGCCGGATGATGGATTTCGCCCGAAATCTTCATGTCTGATGCAGTACCTAAAAGAAATACCAAGTCTCAGATTCCAACTTGTCCGGAGTTCAATGTACATCCTTATAATGGGATCAATAATTAATTATCAATCTATCATATCAGGAACCTTTAATGTAATATTCTGTTAAAACATCACCCACAGACTTACTACTTCCTCTTCCTCCTACTACTAAGCGGTTAAACAGTTTTTCCAGTTTTTTGTGATTTTTTCCAAAAAAAGAGACATCGATGGATATAATTAAAAACTATTACATTAATTATGAATGCAGAGACTCTACCGCTTTTGTTGGATTTTATTTTCCAAGGAAGTTCATTTTAAAACGTTGTGAGGGAGTGGGGAAGGGTTCATTTTAATTTATGTTCAAAATCAAATTTTTGATATTGTGTTCTTCAATTCTTTGTTTTGTGATCCTTTAGAAAAACATTTTTTTAGCGAATGTACTGTGGTCGTGTGTGCGCGTGTGTGTGTATGTGTGTGAGGGAGAGAGTAAGTGAGGGGGAAATAACTTAAAAACGAAAAATATTAGAGGGTTCGTTCTTGATACACTATTTAGTTTCAGTAACTGGAATTGCGAGATTTTTTCTGATTCCGGGAACTGAATTTTCTGAATTCCAGTTTAAACCATTGGTTCGAAACCAGATTCAATCATTTTCATTAAACTTAGCAAACTAAATACACATAATCATATAGCCACTTTTATTTTAACCACTCTTTACAAAAGAAAAAAGCTTTGCCTACGCCTCCACTAGTTCGTATGTCTCTGTTAAGGGCCATCTAGTTCTTAAGGGCCCCTTAGTTCTTAAAGGCATCTATTTCTTAGGTGATACAGCAGTAAAGCTTTGAAAAAGGACTTAATTCCACGGTTACAGCAGTTTGATTTTCCATGTTTGTAGAGGCAGCGGCTGTTATGGTAAAATCCACTGAGACATGAAAGATCTTGCATTGTTTGAAAACGTGCAAGTAGTTGTCTTCAAAGTGAAGAATGTATAATTGTTTGTAAGTCATGTGATAGTTGACTAGAGTTTGCTTATGGGTTTGCTAAACATAAGTTAGCTGCAAACAATATAAAACTCTGCAGATCCTCAACGTGCATTGTGTGAATGTTAATAGTGTCAGTGTAAAGTGTTGCCTTCGAGTTATTAGGCTGGGATACCCGCAGGGATGCCAAGATCCCTGAAGAAATGGCTAGTCCACTCCCCCCCCCAAGAGGATTAATTTTATTTGCCACATGTGGGTATACTGAACTATTAAATACACAGATACATTGTTAATATTAAGATCAGAATGAGTATTGTTTCTATTGCTAGGCTGGGATAGTCATATATATTCCTCATAGAAATTCATTTAAGAAGATTTCTACTTCATTGCATTATAAATATGCTTTTAAAAATCTACATAACAAATCATTAATGACTGACAGCTTACGGTAATCAACATAAATAGCGTATACTATTAAATAAAATAAATGAAGCATTGCAAATTTAAAAGGCGTACAAAATTGATTAAATTAGTAAATAAGCTACTATTTATTAACCACAATCATTAATAGAAAAAAAATCTGGCGTGAAACACTCCCACGACTTTCTCTAACTACGATTTACGTACGTAGACATAATTGACTAATTCTGTTGTAGCAGTTAATACTTACTAGATGTGTTAGAAGATTCGTGTGTGAGTGGCAGAAACTAAACATTATAAAAACTACTTTTTTGAGGAGACCATAACCTCATTTCCTCACCCTCCATCATAAAAAACTAAATATGTTAACAATATTTACCAACCGTAAATATATTTTTATTGGTGCTGTTGCAAGTTTAAACTGGAACAAAGTACAATACCAGCCTCCCCCCCACCGAGACTGAGGGAGTAGGATACCACAACAACAACCAGTTGAATGTGTAGTTGGAACTACCCTCTCCATGCCCGGAGAGCCGGCGGCGACCTATCGCGCGAGTCACTTCCACCAACCGATAAAAGTGGGGTCAAACTAGTTCGCCACAGCAGAAATGGAAATACAGATATATTTACATACAAAATACATTATAAATGTGTGTGTGTGTGTGCGTGTGGTGGTTTGCGTGCTAAACCACGTATTTGAGGTTTTTTATTAAATCGAATAATAAAATTAAGCTTTTTTTGTTTAATTTAAATAAATTATTGCATAATAAAAATTTTCAAGGAAATGAATAAAAAGAAAACAATAATGAATTTCGAGTAGGAAAAAGTTATATAAAATAAAATAAGCGCTTTTAATAGAATAAATAAATACAGCTTTTTTCATTTATTCTTGATTGTTTAACATTAAATTCAAGAAAAGAAAAAAAAAAAAAGGAACGTCATCAAGATCATATGATCAAGATATGTGAAATGTTATTAATATGTAAATAATATAGAAATTATATTTGGAATCACGCGACCAACTGTATATATGATAGAATTAAGAAATTAATGGACTTTTTAGAAAGTAATATATATAAAATTATTTAATATATTGCACTTAAAAAAAACAAAAAAAAGAAACGTAAATTAATATTTTTAGTTTCTTTTTGTGTAGCGGGGGGGGGGGCGAGGGTGAACTATTTACTATGTGAGACCATATTTCTTAAATAATAATAATAAACTATTCTTTCTCCGGACGATAACTTTTTTTTATATTTATTTGATTTTTTTTTTTTTTTTTTAAACCAGATTTACATTATTTGAATAAATCTAATTTTTGAAAAATAGTTTATCTTTAGGACGTAACTCATTGTCCTCTGTGATTATGACTACGATACACACACAAACAAAGAATGTATTTATGATTTTCTCCGTCATAGCAAGCTTCATTTTGTTAGTTCTGACCGTATTCGGATTCACCCACCGTCAGATTATGCAAATATGTTGCCAAAATTCTGAGTTTGAAGAAAATCGATTGATCAGAAGTGCGTTTTTACTGAATAATTTTTCGTTGTTTGCGATTTTCTCCACAAAAACACTGACTGATTTTATATATCCGACTGTGTATCAACTAAATTTGCTCTGTGCAAATCTATGTTACCCCATTGTTTGACAAAACGCATCCTGAAGATGGCGAACACCCGAAACCGGTCGATGATCACAAAAAGAAGCAGGCTATCACGGAAAATATCTCTGATGCTTTCCATTCCTGCGGAACCAACCACAACAACTGATTTCATTTAATTTGTTACAGTAACTATCAATAGGTACTGAGGAAATTTCCATTAAAAAAGTTTTGAGAGAGGGGAAGGAGATTCTGCGTTTCTTAAAAAAGTCATTTATTAAGTTTAGATTCTCTCATTGGTATGGTATTGGCATTGTAACACAAACAATTATTTAGTCAAAATTATAAAATATGTGGACAGGTCAGATAACAATCATACGTATTTGGAAAAAATTTGCCAGTTATAATTTTGTAAAATGCAGTAAGAGAAAGTCGTGCGAGTGTCACATCAGAAATGTTTACTTTCTCTTACTGCCTGGTAAGACAAAGTATTGCGATCGTTTAAAAATTTTCGAAGTTGGGTCCTACCGAAAACACATATTTGAAGGTCATTCGAAAAAAACGCTACAACGATTTTTCTGCAAACTTCGTATACTATCTGCACAAATAAACATGTATCATTTTTATTTGTAACAGTTTTCTGAAAAAATTGTTTGGTGATTCTGAGGAATCTGACACGTTAAAATTCAAATGTATTGTTCAATATTATTGGCCACTCTCTACAATGTAATCGTGTGAGCGAAACTTAAAAAAACAAAAGTTGTGTGATGTTTCACACCAGATTTTATTTTTATTATTACATTAATTTTTACAGCAAGATATTAAGATACCCACAAGGTGAATTAAAATCCAACTGGTTATATCAGCTGTTTACCTTAATGCTAATTAACTTCCATTACACTCTGTTTAATATGATAGATTGATTAATTAATTATTGATCTCATCCTATAAGTCACACTGAATCCATAACTGGTGATTATCATAACCTAATATTATATACGTATTTCGGGGCTGAATTATCAGCGAAATTATACAATAAGTGTTTTGAAAAAATTACCAGTATGCAAATTGTTGAAAGCTTACGAAACACAAAATGTTTGTTTTTTTTTCTCTTAATCTCTTATGTCTGTGACATGTTGGATTTTATAAAAAATTCGCAATCTTTATTTATTCAAATTTTGAAGAGAAATCTAAAAACTGAAATTTGATCTTTTGTAGACAAAATAAAAAAATCTGGTGTGAAATACTCACACGACTTTCTCCACGAAATTCTCTTTAAAATTGCAACGTTACAATGTTTAGTTGGACTGGCCATAAAAATGGTGGTGGGGATTTTACTTGTATAACTGAGCGGCTTTATGTGGAGAGCTCTATACGAAAACCAACCAAACTTTTGTACAAATTTATATTTAAACTAACTGGCAGACCTCTAAAATCTTTTTAAATTAATATTTTCGTACAAAGTTTTAATTAAAAGAAGAGATACGTTTATAATTGTGGCAAGCGTTCCAAGTTTAAAGAATATTGTTGTAGACATTTTCGAGGAAATTCCAAAAAAACTCAGAAAACCTATTCTCTAAAGTTACACTTCCTGTTAACTGATATATATAAAACTAATATAGATTCATATTGTGTAGGTGGCAAAAACCATACATTTTACTCCAGTGGAAGTATGGTAAAGCAAAACTCTACTGTACTCTCAGCACCTCAAAAAATATACTATTCTGGGAAAATGTTTCAAATAAAAGTGCTAGGTAATTATGTGTGTTGATAGTATACGAAGTTTAAAGAAAAGCGTTGAAGAGTTTTCAAGAAAATCACGAAAAATTAAAAAAAAAATAAACTATGCACTAAAGTTGCAACTTCCGGTCGGTGGATTTTGCTCGAAACCTTCATGTCCGATGCGGTGGTAATACCTACCTAAATGGAATACCAAATTTGAGTTGCCGGCGATTTTTCGTTTTTGAGATTTTTTTTATTCTCACACACGCACACACACGCACACAATGTATATATACAGAGATTCGCTAAAAACAATTTAAACAATTTTTGTACTCAAACGTATATTTCCGGTGATGACGCAATTTGGAAAATTGCACACGATCGCATTGCTTCCTCTTTCTGGAAGTGAGAGAAAGTAAAAAGGCAAATATATTCTTGTAGGTTAGATTTTTGCCCGATAGAATTTAAAGTGATAAATAGTACTCGCCCTCCAGTTGTGGTTTAGACACTTTTCCACCAGGGGGAGAACTTGCAGGTTATAACTTGAATACTAATCTTCATTGTAGCGGTTGATGACTGGCAGTATAATGGTGGGCGATTGTTTTGAATTGGTTGTGTCGCCTACTTTTATTGGCAACTTTGTCGATATCTCCAAGTTTCCCTTCTTTATCTTCTGAACTCTCCTTTTCACTCGTTCCGTCTTTTAGTTTATACATTCAGTTCCCTATCTGATTCATTATTCATTTTAATCCAGCTCATTTTGACACGCCAACGCCGCTCGCTTTGAATATATAGACTTTGCTCTTTCAGTCGTAACACTTTCTCCAGATGAAATCTCCAGTCCCCTGGCCACTGTTTCAAACAGGGTAGTACTGAAGGAATTATATGGGAAAATGGGGAGGTTGAGGGAAGTGGTATAAGTAAGCATGATATTGGGATACAGATTGATTTCTGCTTATTGTTTTCTCCGTTTGTTATTTCCCTCAAACCTAAGCTCATATACAGATTTTCAACTTTCCATTCAACTGTTTTCTCCCTCCCCCCTCTAGCGTATTTATAAAAGTTATTGAAAAAATCCTTTTTTGTTATCCTTTATCCTTTTTTTCCAAGGATGATAGATTAAAAGTTTCAAACAACAAAAACACTGTATCGCTCAGCCTGCACAATTTGTTAAAGTCCAACTAGGAAGGAAGAAAAATCTTTAAAATTGCGACGGTACAATGTTTAGTTGGCCTGGGTGATGGGGATTTTACTTGTATAATAGAGCGGCCTTATGTAATGTGCTCTACGTCAAAACCAATAAAGCCTATGTAAATTTAAATTTAGGCTAATTAACTGACCCCCCAATACCTCATAAAAAAAAGTGCAGCAAGCATTCCAAGTTTAAAGAAAATCATTGTAACCGTTTTCGAGAAAATTCCATAGAAAAAACCTCATAAACCTATTCTTTAGTATCGTACTTCTGGCTAATCGATTTTTCAAATTTGGATTTCCATCAAATGCTTCAATTGTATATTAATATTATGTAGGTGGTGAAACTATATAATATACTGAAGTTGTACTTTAGAGGAAAGCATAACGCACTATTTCCCCAACAAAGCCCTAAACATTCCCTAGAACAGCCCTAAAAATCAATTTCCCCGGGAAAATGCTTCAAATAAAAGGGATAGGTATTTATATGTGTAGATAATTTACGAAGTTTTAAAAAAATCGATAGTGCCGTTTTTGAAGGAAATCGCAAAAAAAAGTGATACAAACTATTTAGTAAAATTTTACTTCCGATTGGACGTTTTTTATTCAAATTTTCGTGTCATATACGGTGTTTGTAAATAAACGGAAAATGAAGTTTGAGCTTCCAATGATTTCACTTTGGTGAAAAGGAATTCTTGTTATTCCGTTTAGGTACCATCAGCATCTGATAAGAAAGTTTTGTGCAAAAATTCATCAACCGGAAGTTGCGACTTTACTGAATTTTTTTAGTTTTTCCCTGTTTTCTTGAAAAGAGCTCGAACGATTTTCTTTAAACTTCGTATACTGTGCACACATGGATATATCTATCACTTTTATTTGAAGCATTTTCTTGGGAAAATTGATTTTTTGGGCTGTTTTAGGGAGAACAGTGACGTTAAGCTTTTCTCTAAAATATCACTTCATTTATAATGTATGGTTCTGCCACCTATAAAATATTTGAAGCATTGCTAAAATTACAAATTTCAACATAATCGTTTAACCGTTTAACATAATTTTACAGAATAGGTTTCTGTGTTTTCTGGAATTTTCTCAAAGACGAGCATAACGATTTCCTTTTAAACCACAGATATCAATCTATCACTTATATTTTGTAAATATTTTCTGAACAAAAACAAAATTAAAAATTGTTATATAGGTAAAGTAAAGTAATGCCTATTTTTTCAGGCGGGCTTAACGTCCAACTACCAAATTAGGTGTCGTGGACGGGGCCGGAATTACCTACTTTACTGTTAACATTTTTCATACCAATATAAAATTTAGCAGTTATACGCGGGACTCGAACTGGGGTCCTCCCACTTACAAGTCCATGCTCATAACTACTACACCAACACCCGCCCCTGTTATATAGGTAGTTCTAGGGAATATGAGACGTTAAAATTCAAATATATTGATTCAAAATAATTTGCGCCTTCTAGAATGTGATCATTCCTCCACCTGCCACTGTTGGAGTAGGTTGGCACTCCCCCCCCACACACCACTCCCCTTTATTTATGTTCAGACAAATGAGCAAAATTTAAAGTTTAACGAAAATTTGTCATTTTATAAATAATTACTGTAATTAAAAAGTAAGAGAAAGTACTGTGAATGGTTTCACACCAGATTTATTTACATGGTAATTTATTTTATGAGGGGTGAGGAAGTTGAGAAGATTGCTCATCCCCACTGCTCTGGCCATTTTATTTTTCATCCCATCCATTTATTGGAAAATTAGGAGTTTGATTAATTTAGAACTGTGAAAATTGTAGATAAAGAAAGAAAAGTGTGCTAGTTATTCACACCATATATATATATATTATTTATTTATAAAATGGTGAAAATTAGAAAATAAGAAGCAGTATAAAATATAAAATAAAAGATGAAGAGTGTGAGCGAACAGTAATGGAAAATAAAAGGAAAATAAGGGGTAGGGATGGACATAGTTTTATATATATATATATATATATATATATATAAAATAAATCAATAAAGGATTGTTGAGAGAACGGGGAATAAAGGAGAAGAGTGCTCTCTCTACTTCCTGGCCTGTGTAAAGATGGGAGCATTAAATTGGCCAATATCTTTAGCAGAAAGAAAGGGAATACCCTGAGCTGGGAGTAAGGGTAGAAGAACTTGAGCTAAGAAATACGGGATCCACTGGGCCAAACTGAATGGTTATCCTCCTTTATGTGATTGTGTGTGTGTGTGTGTGTATTTGTGTATATTTTGTGCAAATCTTAAAGGTAATATATATATATGTATATAAAACAGAAGATATGGCGAAACATATATAGAATATGTTACACTGAGGTATTATATGTAACCTGAAAACAAAACTGCTATCTATCGTGCAATATTGGCTTTATTTTAGATCAGAGGGAAAAAATCTACTATTTCTCATGATTTCTCAGTTTGAAATAAATAAATAACACTATTGTCAAGGTATTTGTTTTTTTTTCCTTTCTCTAGGTCATCAAAAAAACCCTTGATCTGTTGAAGAATGGCTGCCTGTAACATAGAAGATTTAGTTCGGTTTATTTGCTTGTCGCTGTTTATGCATAGAATGAAATACACTGTAATGTGCGCGTAGTTTAAATATCTGGTGTGAAACGCTCACACGACTTCCTCACACTCTTGCAAATAAAATAAATTTTCTTAAACTTCAAATTTGACTCGTATGACGTCACATAAATTTAGAGAGCGCGCCAGTAACATTGAACCAACCCTATATTATCTGGAATTCAACCACACGAAACACTCAGTGAAGTAGTACAGAAAGTCCATCGTAGTTGATAGATTTTGCAGAAAACGTTGCTGTCAGATGCTGTGGAGTACTCACACGGACACGGAATATGAAGTTTGTTTTCCCTGCGATTTTTTATTTTTGAGATATTTGGTTCTCTCTCTCTCTCTCACACACACACACAAACACACAGACCGACCATATCCTAAAAACAATTTTGTCGAACTCAGGGGACCACAAAATATGTATTTCCGGAGCTAACTCAATTTCGAGAATTTCACACGATCGCGATATTTGTGCTCTTACTATGGTTTAAGAGAAAGTTAATCAAGTGATAGGGATTATCATATTCTTGAGTGGACTTTGTAGGCGTCATCTAAATTTAATCCTAACTACCAGGGCCCCCAAAAAATCCGTCTCAAATTTCTCAAAAACTCACAAACTTATTGTGCAAGGTGGCATTTCCGATTTCCGATTTTATTCAAATTTGAAATCTTACCTATACGTGTCTCATGTGTATTAATATTATTGTACGTGATAGAATCATACTCTGAACTGAAGTAATTGTTTAGAGAAAAGCTTAGCGCTAGCTACTGTTATTCGAAGAACCCAACACTTCCTTGATCCTAATTTCTATAGTGTATCCTTCATGCGTACTATAGTGTGACTAAATATTGCTCTTCCAATAAACATATCTATGAACAATTCCATCCGTTATTCCACTCCAAAGGACCTATATTGTTATTGAAGGCGATTACAATACGAAACATCCCCATCGGGCGGTCAAATCCCTAACCCCTACGAAAGTATCTTCTTTCTCTAGCCAGGCTAATTCACACTATCATTGCATTTCGCCTCCAGATTTGATATATTTGCCAACGCCTTCTTTCAAACAACCTGAAAAGCAGAACAGAAGCCTGAAAGGCAAAAAGCTTCTCGTTCTGCCTTTTACCCAAAATAATACAAATATTTCTACCTTACCTAGACTTTCTCTCAGACCATAGTCCTGTGCTCCTTGTTCTTAACTCTATTCTTCTTTCAACTGGGACGAAGTCAGGAGCATTATGGACAAGAAATCCAATAAATACAAACGATGTCACTGATGAACCGTATACATTTTTTGACCAATTCCAAAGAAAAAAAATAACAATTCGGCTCTCAATTCACAAGACTCATTCTAAAACAAAGAAGCCTCAATACTTGCCTCCTGACATTCTTCACCATATAATGAATCCACTATTGAACTGTGTTCTGTAAGTCGTTAATGACTTTTCTGCAACTGGTTAATAACTATTTTTAAACATTTTTTTTTTCTAACACTTACAAAATTCGTTGATCATAATTCTTGTTGAATTTCTTTAATGACAGACTCTAACTGTTGAGAACCTCTCCTTTTAAGCATTCAAGCTTTTCCCCTTCTTCCTGCAATGGGTGGAAAACGACGGGTCTTAAATATTCTCCCATAAGGGTCGTATAATGAGTATAGTTATTATCTAGCCCCGGTGACCTTCTGACGAAGAGCCCGCTGTAGTAGTGAATTGTTACGAGCCTGAACATATGATTTGATATGACACGTACGATTTTCTAATTACCTGTGACACTTAGCAATTTTAACCGCCTGACTTCAGAGATCGTCAGAAAACTGGTGAAGCCACCAGGAAAATTGTTGCTTAAGTAAATATCGAAAAAGTATCGATCGATTTATTTTGATATTATTATAAAAAAATATACGTATATATAAAGGAACTAACCTTTCTGAAATAGGTTTGCCACATCCTGCACATTCTTGCAGGCCAGTTTTCGACTCCATTTTGTGACCTGCACATAGAAATAAAGAAGAAAAATTGAAAACAAGAAAAAATATTATTATATAAGATATAATAAAATGAAATGGAACAATAAAATAAATGAAAAAATTATTATTAAGAACAATCAAGCTATATTGGATTAGCACTTTTCTTATTGCAGAGGGAAATAAAAGAAAGACCAAAAGAAAGCAGGATTGTGAAAGAACCCTGGTGAGAGAGGGGGAAAAGTTGGAAGAGATGAAAGGGAGGTGCGGTGGCAGCCTTACTCTCGTGAGAACCGGCAAGGAGGGGCACGAAAGTCTAATAAAATTTTCTTTAATTAACCTCTCAATCTAATAAGTGAAATAAGACAGAAGTTGTGTAAGGTTTCCCTCTTTGTCACTGTGCTAGCAGTAAAGAGAAATGAGAAGGAAGAGAATAGTGGGAATAGTGATGGTGAACTGATATAAGCAACGGAAGCAAGTGAGAGTGGGAGAGCAAAGTAGAAACAAAGAGAAGAAGAAGTAGAGAAAGTCGTGTCCCTTCAACAGACGACGACACACTCACAAACACGCAGAAAGAGAAGTAGCCGTTTCTCATTTAGTGTTTGGAAATAGGGTGAGGCAAGGCCGCTCGCACACCCGGGCTATACTATAGAGGACTGTACTTTCAATTAAATAATGGAACTTCTAGCGGTTTGAATGAGGCTGGGAGGTAAGAAGGTAGCTTTAGAGCTATGTGTGTGTGTGTGTGTGTGTGTGTGTGTGTGTGTGTGTGTTACATTGCTAACTGTGAGGTATAAACCCTGCAAGGAAGGTTAAGTAAAAGGTAAAGCGAGAAAACGTAGCTGAAACCTTCTCAGTTACCATAACATTTAAAGCAACACTGAGAATACCCAGAAATCTCAACAATTTGGAAATGTTTTTATCACTTCCGGTTTGTAAGCTTGGATAGAATTTTTGAATTGATAATTTATTAAAACAGTTTTTAGCCAATAGTTTTTTTTTTCTAGTTTTCTCTGAGAAATAAACTGTTACAAATAAAAGTGATTAGATTTAAATCTGTGTAATTACTATTCCAAGATTAAAGGAAGGAAATCGTTACAGTCGTTTTCCAGGAAAATCCCAAAAAAATTCAGAAAACTATTCAGTAAACTGGCACTTCCGGTTAACCAAATCTCTTCAACTTTGGAATTTTTGCAATGCTTTTAGTGTATATTAAATGTTAGATAGATGGCATGATACATACATATACTGGACGACTTTAGAGGAAATCTAAACGCTATTGTTCCTCGAAGATTCATCAAAACAATCAGGCTGGTGGCCTAGGCTTCAATAGCCAACACCCATAGAATCTACGATAAAATTGTTTTTTAGTGAATCATCTGTCTGTCTGTATGTGTATATTTCTGCGCTCAAACTAGATACCACATCCAACACGAAGATTTCGGACAAAATCCATCAACCGGAAGTGCAATTTTATAGAATAGGAAAAGAGTTACAACGATTTCTTTTAAGCTTCGAACGCTAGCGCTGCATAGATAGAAACTTATCACTTTTATTTGAAACATTTTTCTGGAAAAATTTATTTTAGAGGGGCATTGGTCTCTTAAGTTTAAATTTAAACTGCCCAAGCTTTGTTGGTTTCCACACAAGTCCGCTAAGGTATACAATGCCTACCACCTTTTCCTTTTAATGGCCAGCCCAACTGAACATTGTGAACGTTGTAATTTTTAAAAAAAATTTGTTAATTAAATAAATTGTATTGTATATTTCACAGCAGCTGTTTAAAAACAGTAATAAATAAATAAAGAAATGAAGAAAAATTACTTGTTGTGTAGCAAACACAATGAGAGTGGTAAGTGACAGATTGCAATGTCGATAGTGGAAGAACTCAGTGCAGAGTAAGCGAGAGAATATCTTTTAAAGATAAAAGGTATATATGTACACGCTTCCGTAGCACGTCCGGCGGCACTTAAAGGTCGAAATATGATCTTTAAAACTCCACAAAGGTTTAGCTGGCAATTCAAATACAGTGCGCCAGTTAATATAGATGTTTATATATATATGAAGAGAGTCACTTTTTAATTTTCTTTTTTAATTTCCTACTATGACAGTTAATTGGTGAAGATTAATTTGTTCCAATGTCTTCCTCCCTATAGTACTAAATAATTTATAGTAATAAAGAAAAGCACTTTTCATTTTTTTTTTTAATTATTAAAGTTTAATTATCGCAGGTGAAATGTTAATTAAAAATTTCTATTTTCCACAGAGATGAGGAAATAATTGTGCTAAAAGCTAAGCTAGTGTTTAATGCTCCGAACAGAATATGTCTGGGTAAGGGAACAACTCATACCACTTACATTTATCGCCATTAAAACCAATAAATTATAATTGACAATTTTTCTTCATACTTGGCATTTTTATTGAATATCTAATTGCTCTCAATGTTATACAGCTAGGACGGTAACTAACCATAATAATAATAATAGAAACACGTGTAAAAGGATACATAACCTCCCACTTCCCGCAGAATATCCGAGCCCCCATAGAAAATCACTTTTCTCTGAAGAAAAAAGTTTGAAATAAAGATTTATATATCCGTAGTAGTTAGTATATCAAGATTAATGAAATCTATTAGTGTCTTTATGGAGTACATCGTAGAAAAATGAAAAAATAAAAGTTTGCCAAGTGCTTCTTTCATAATTTTCATGATTTTTTGAGCAAAATTTTTCTTAAATTAGCGATGAAACAGAGACAAAGAGAGTCAGAAAAGAGAATTAATAAACGGAAGAAAAATCTGTAATAAATTATTGATTTTTGAAGTAGTAAAGAAGACTAGATATTTAACAGATATTTAACTCACCCTGTCTGAGGTTCTAGTTCCCATCCTCCCTCTAGGGTGTGCTGTCTAAACTGGATAAGAGAATTGAAGGAAAGAGGGAAATAGAAGATGAGGAGAGAGAGGCAGAGAGAGTTCTGTCTTTCTCATTCGCCCAGTAACTCTCTGTTTGGTTCAAATCAATTTCACGGAAGCTGAGCTTTGTACACGAAGCCAATTGGTGGTGGCTAGGATATATACGTGGAAAGGTGGTGGTGAAGGAGAAGTGGGGGGAAGGGGGTTGTTTGCGATGGACTGACTGGATGCTGTACTCCTCAGTGGCCGTTCTCATTCCTTAAACCTCACCCAGTCCGGTACACTGACTTAGCTTTTCCACTTGTTTCAAACAACGTTCAAACTACCTTCTTCCTTTTCTCACAATCTTCTGCTCTCTCTCTTTCTCATTCCCCCTTTCCCCCTCCTAGAGCTATAAACAAACTGTATGATACAATAACCAACCCAATATAGTGATTGCAAAAAAAACAACTCGGCAATGTATGTCGTATATTTCTAGCAACCAAATCAAATTGATCATAAATTTCAGTGTTCGATTATAAATACCAGAGTTTAATATAATTGAAAGAGTTCCTAAAGGAATTGTAACAAGACTGAACATTAGTTTTTTTCTTAAAGCGTTCGAAATCATACAAGACCGAACGAAATTAATTCTGTAAACTTATCATTCACCCTTTTTTTACTTTCTCTTATTCCTAGTAACAGGAAGTATTGGATCGTGTCAAAAATTTTGAAATTAAATTATAAACGGAAATACATTATTTCGAGTTTCCCTGAGTACGAAAACAAAATGTTTTCAGTGTTTTGTCTTGAGTCTGAGAAACAAAATATTTCAAAAATGATATATCGCAGGAAGCTCAAGCTTGGTATCCCGTTTAGGCACTACCACCGCATCTCATACCAACGTTTCGGACACAAATCCATCAACTGGAAGTGGAAATTTAATAATTTTTTGTTTTTTAATTTTTTTCCCAATTTTCTTGAAAACGAAGCTCCAACGATTGTTGTTTTTCTCTAAAGTGCCAGTGCAGTACAGTGTATGGTTTTTGCTAGCTATGTAATATACATTACAAGGATTGATAGAATTCCAATCGTGAAAAAAATCGGTTAATGGCGGAAGTGCGACATTACAGAACATGGTTTGGAATTTTTTCGAAAACAGCTGTACCGAATTTCTTTAACTTGAAATAGTTACTGCACAGATAAAACCGAATCACCTTCATTTCTAACATTTTTCAAAAAAAAAAAAAAAATTATTTTAGTTTTTTATGGGCCTCTTAGTTACTTTTAAATATAAACTGACACTACATGGTCTCGAAATAGAGGGCGCCCACAACATCCACTCAGATAAATATGTATAATCCCTACCACCATGTTTTTGGCCAGCCCATCTAAACGTTTCTAAACATTGCGATTGTAAAGATAAGTTTATTAATTAAACTATATTAATTACAGTAAGAGAAAGTAGTATGATTGTTTCACGCCAGATTTTTACTTTCTCTTACTCCTAGTAAGAGGAAGTATTGCAATCCTGTCAAATTTTCGATATCGAGTTTTCATCGAAAATATCCGTTTTGAGGTCCCCTGAGTCTAAAAAAGTAGTTTTAGAAAATGGTGTGTGTGTGTGTGTATGTATGTGAACAGATAGCTCAAAAACGAAGAACCGTACAAAGTTCAAAATTGATATTCCGTTTAGGTATCACCATGGGATCTGACAGTACGTTATCTGTCAAAATTCCTCAACCGGAAGTACAACTTTACAATTTTTTTTTTTTTACTATTTGGCAATTTTCTCAAAAGTAGCTCCGACGATTTTCTTGAAACTTCCCACATAAACTGAACATACAAAGATGTAAAACTTTAATTTAAAGCATTTCTCTGAGAAAATTCATTTAGGGGCAGTTATAGAGGAGGGATGGGGTTATGTTTTTCTCTAAAGTGCTTTCATAGTTGATCATACAATTCTATCAGCCAAACAAATTAATTAGAAATAAATAGATGGCCAAAATTCTGAGTTTCAAGAAAATTAGTAAACCGGATGTGCGGTTTTATTGAACAATTTTTTCAGTTTTCGACGAATTTCATTAAATTTGATACACGAACTATAAAATTTGTCAAATATAATTTTGAGAATTGGAGTAAGAGAAAGTTGTGTGAGTGTTTCACACTAGATTATTTTTATCTTCGTCAATGTTTGTATTCCTTACAAACTCCATCATTCGCTTATATCTTCTTCGTGAATGTTCGTATCTCGGCTGAACACAGAATTCACGTATTGCATTCGTCAATTTTACGAGTAGTTGACTCTTGTCATTTAAAAAAAAAACAATAACAATAACAATAAATAACTAAAACCTTTTCCCAGCTACTACTCTACATTCCAATTATAATTTCATTGGTTGTAAAACATAATTGCAAAAACAACTACCAACCATATTTTTGTAAATTGTCACTTGTAACTACGCAACAACTTCTAATAGCTGCCTAACGCTATCCATTGTATTCGGTGGTTTCTTTCTGTTTGTGGTTTCACCTTGCTATTTGTTCTGATTTTTACTTGACATACAGTAAGTAAAATTAAAAAAGTCGATTCTAAAACGTGTATGTTCAAAATCTCATTTTTTTCTGATGCAAATAATTTTCACGCAAGAATGATTGCTTAAAGTTAATTTTTTTCAAGCTTGGATTTTCCTATTTTTTTTTTCAAAATTGATACCAACTACAATTTATTCTTTCAGTTTTTTGTTTTGTTTTGTTTTTGTTGTTGTTTGTTTCCACTTAATTTAATTCAACAGAAATGTCCAGTGGGGAAAAAAAACCACAATCATAGAATGGATAGGTAATTTTATGGTTATTTTTTTGACAAGTTACGGTCGTGACTATCACTTAAGGAAGATGTGAAAAATGATGACGTGAAAAGTGGATCGGCGTGGAAAAAAAGAAAAAGAAATGCTTATTATTTTACCTTCATTCTATTTCTATTGCATTATATCGTTACCAAGACTACTGCTAACTTGTTGCCATGGTATTAGAAAGCTAGTTGAGAATCTTGGGTCCATTAACGAAACTCTGCGGTAAGAGAAGAAGAAGAAGAGGAAGAGAAGAAATTGTATCAAGTGTAACATAATAGATTATCAGCCATATTACACGGCCTTGTACAGTGTTACCAACTTAGTTGCGTTAAACAGAAAAAAAAAAAGAGCCACAAATACAAGTAAAAATTGGAAAGAAGAAAAGAGGGATGTAATCATTCTAGAAGAGTGGGGGGGGAGTCAATTTTACAGTAGAAAATCTATTTTCCAGTAAATAATTCAACGTCAAAACAATTTGTCAAGGTTGAAGAAAAAGAACTTCTGATCGAATGTTACGCCCCATGAATGTTGTATCAATAAAAGAAAAATAATAAAAAATTAAAATCTGGTTTGAATTTCTCACATGACTTTCTCCTGCTCCAGTTTTAAATAGTTATTCTTGAAAAACTGTCTTCGTTCAGATTTTTAATTTTTACGAAATGGTAATTTGCCTTCAATGCAACATCAACGGGAAAAACTAGACTTATTAAAATTACCTTTTTTGAGAAAAGCATAACCTGCATAATGAATTTTCTCGGAAAAATCTTTCAAACAGAACAGTGATATGTCTCTTCACCTATGTCTTTATTCATTACAACATTGCTCATCACCGGACAGTGAACTGAAGAGGCTCCCAGGAAGAGAAAATCTAAGGGCAGCAATGCTGCACTCAAAGCCGGGATCTCCAACTGCGTTGCTAGTCCAGCGTTCTTCCACTGAACTAATTTTTCCTTTATTTACTTAATAATTAATACTATTTAGCTGAAGGCATCATATAATAAAATAATACATTATAGGACAACATAATCCAACCACTCCTCCAGAAGCCCGCTTAATGAATTTTTACAGAAAAACGTTATAAATAAAAGCTGTAGCTCTTTATATGCCTTGCTAATATGCCAATTTTAAAGCAAATCGTTGGAGCCGTTGGCCCGAGGAAAATGCAAAAACAGAATAAAACATTCAGCACTTCCGGTTGACGAATTTCGAAAATAACTTCCATGGTGATACCAAACGGATCATCAGGTTTGAACTTTCTGCTATTTTTCATTTTTGAGTTATGCTGTTCACATCATACATACATACACCATAACCTCATTTAAAAAAAAAAAAAAAAAAAAAAAAAAAAAAAAAAAAAAAACTTTTTTTGGTGGCATCAGGGGACTCAAAACTTGGATTCTGCGGTGAAAACTCAATATCGAAAATTTGTCTGATAATCGATATCAATCGACTTTCTCTTATTGCAGTTATTACAATTAATTAATTCACAAATTTTTACTAAATCATTAATTAGCGTTAATTACATATAAATAATATACTTGGCAGTTGGTTTTTAAGTCATAAGGAGCTAACTGCTGCTGACTGCTTTATAGAACACAGACAGCGCTCATCGCAATATTTCGTTTTACAGCAGCAACAGAAATAAAATAATAAAACATGGTGTTAAACACTCACAGACTTTCTCTTGTAGCTGTTAGTATATAGGTATTCCTTATTCCTAGTAGTAATATAATTTGAAACGTTATTCTTTAAAAGTGTACAATATTTGTAATCCGTATTAACATTAAGCGTTATATGTTAGCTTTTGAAGTCTAAACAAATATTTTTTAGTCCTTTGTTTTTTGGGGGGGAGAAATTTTTTTTTTAAGATAAACATGACAAAAGGACTGAATGATGGAGGAAGTGTAAGAATGGAAAGCGCCAAAGATAACAACGAAAAGAATATATAAACAATGAAAAAAGAGGTCAAACGGTTATAAAAGAACTACTGTTAACACATCAGAAACAAAGTTGCACAATAAGAAAATAAAAATAAAGCCGAAGAAGAAAACATAAAAGACTGATGACCGTCATTAGAATAATATTCTGTTCGCTGGCATTTTTTGTCCCGAACAAAAAAAAACATATCTCACGTCCACTATGTCGTGTAAACATAACAACAATAGCGTGAAAATTTATGCTGTTTAGTTCTGTATAGAAAAAAAAAATAATAAAAAATAGAAAAGGGAAATAAAAACATTATCACTATAAGTTGGCAGTACTGAACACAAATAGCAGCGCTGTTCAAACTCTAGTGGCTAACTGAGGAGGTAAATGTCCAATGTTCTGGTCATGGTTAGGACGGAGGCTTTTGGGTGTGTGTGTGTGTGTGTGTTAGTATTAGGACGGGGGCATGGCCTTTATATGTGCGTACACCCAAACCGGGGAGGGCGAGAAGGAGATACATACAATTTTACAGGCGGATAAGGAGATTCACAAAGTGTTTTCTTCCACACCATTTAATTTAGTAGGGCAGATTGTTGTCTACTAGCAGAAGTGGAATTCTGGTTAGAAAATAAAAATTGTTGTTTCACATATTACAACACCCCCCCCAACTCAGAGGATTCAGAAGGTGATTTTCTTAAATCTCAGAGTGTCCTTCTAGAATTAATGCATTGCATGGATTTTGGATTTTTTTCCTCTTTATTAAGAGCGCTAGTGGTCTTAGCTATGAATCTTAGGAGTGGATAAGGTAAGAAAGGCAAAGATAAAAAAAATATTATCGTGGTTCACGAGGATGTCAGTGTTTGTGCATAGAATTCGTTATCTGTAAAGGGTACTACGTGTTTGAGTGGATGTGTGTGTTTGTAAACCTTGATTTTGTGGTTACAACAGAACATCTGTAGAGACGCCAAAGATCCCTGAAGAAGTGGCTATTCCACTTCCCTCCACGGGGGGGCGGTAGTAGAGAGTGTACCTTCTGAAATGAAGGTTCTCGGAAAAAAGTTCTCAACAAAAGTGATAGGCTCTGTATTCATAGTTAGTGGCTCTTAGTGGGCTCTGTATTCATAGTTAGTGGCTCTCTGTGGGATAGGCTCTGTATTCATAGTTAGTGGCTCTTAGTGGGATAGGCTCTGTATTCATAGTTAGTGGCTCTCTGTGGGATAGGCTCTGTATTCATAGTTAGTGGCTCTTAGTGGGATAGGCTCTGTATTCATAGTTAGTGGCTCTCTGTGGGATAGGCTCTGTATTCATAGTTAGTGGCTCTTAGTGGGATAGGCTCTGTATTCATAGTTAGTGTAACAAAATCTAATGAAATCAGTTGGTGTTTTTATGAATAAAATTGTAGAAAACCTAAATAACTTCAGTAAAAACGCATTTTCGGTCAACCGACTTTCTCCAAACTCAGGATTTTGACGACAAATTCAATTCTAATTAATATTATTTAAGTGATAGAATTGTATAATAAACTATAATATGCTTTAGAGAAAAACATAACCGCACCCATCCCACAAAAGCTCCCTTAAATGAATTTTCCCAAAGAAATATTTCAAATCAATCTCTCTTGTATATGTAGTTAATATATATCTTGTAGAGTTATATAGTAGTATGTAGTATATGTAGTTTAAAGAAAATCAATCGTTGGAGCCATTTTCAGGAAAATCGCAAAAAACTGAAAAATCCATTTAGTAAAGTGGTACTTCCGGTTAAATAAGGATTTTGTTCAAAACCTTATTATCAGGTACCATGCTAGCACGAAAATTAAATATCAGTTTGAACTTTCTGCGATTTCCGTTTTGAGTTATGCTGACCACACACACACACTCACATAAGGACGCGTATATCCGAGGAAAACTGTTATTGCAGAAATTTGATACGATCGCTTACTTTCTCTAATAGCAGGTGGAGAAAGTAAAAAAAAAAAAAAATCAATAAAGATCTTCAAATGTATAATTTGGACAATAATTGTGTAATAAATTCGGGAAAACCACAAGAGAATTGATGGATTATTGTTAACCAATCAATTACTGACATTCAAATTGAATTCGCAAATTTTTTCACAAGTGCATTATTTCTCCTTGTAAATTGCAAAGACCTTGGACTGTTTATTTAGTTTCGAGGACATGTATTTATTTGTTTCGAAACCGCAATAGAAAATGTATAAAACAATATTACATTATACGTGACGTTTTTCTTTTTATAATCATGCCTATCATTAATCATGCAGAACAAACTATAATTTGTGATTAAAAACAAAACAAAAAGTGCGCACTGCTATAATTGAAAAATGTTTTCTTACATCACATACTAACAAAAAAAACACATGTTACACCGTATTTCAAAAAATTTCCCCATATCAGACACTGTTGCCAACAAGATTTACAAAAAAATTCCCCAGAGCATCAGCTGTTCCCAAACAAATAATATAACCTCACCATAAAATCAAATTATAATAATAATAAAGATTGATTACAAGTTTGGGATTTTGTTAGTGATTACGTAACAATAAAAACAAAATACAAAAAATAGCCTTTAAAATAAAGGCGTGTGAACCAATGACTAGTTTTGTCACCAATCACCGTTTCGGAACGTTTACTAGTTCCGCATCAGCAGCTTGCTATGTAGGATATCTATACATTGGTTTTAACCGCAATTTTTATTTACTACTACTATTTTATTTTTATTATTTATATGTTACGATATAAAAATAAATAAAGAGTAAAAATTGACAGTGTATAGAATTATCTGAATGATATTATTTTCGTATATTGAATATATTTATTTGGAAGTAGTTTGGAGGAACTTCACACTTTTTTGGAGAATCTAAATATCATGTTAAAATATTATGTTAAAAATGCTTGGGGCAAAATTGAGAGAATTTTACATCCTGCGGATTAAAAAAAAATAAGCCAAAAAAACAACTTGTCGGATCCAGATCAAAACTCCAGTGTCTCAGTCCAAGAAAGAGGTCATCACTTTTAAGAGGATGTCACGATGAACAGGTACTTGTGTACTGATACTGGTGTCATCCCAGCTCGAGTGGCCACAGATTTGGGGAGATGTATAATGAGTGTGGGGCGCCCCCTCCCCAAATAATAATAATAAACATTAAAATTAAATTGTGAAAAGAAAATTTATTAATAATTTTTATTACGATCGCAATAAACTAGTTAAATCGATTTTCTTTTTATTATTATTATAATAAAATTGAATATACTGAGGAAAGATGAGACTGATGGAAATTTTAATATCGTCAGAGTTTTATTAATATTTTCATTCTAATATATTGTACTTACTTATTTATTTTATTATTAGACATTTAAATTTTCAATATTACATTACTATCTAACAAGGAAAAGTCTATTTCTAGATATATATATAAAATTCATTATTTTGTGATAAATGTAATTATTTTTATTATATAAGTTATCTAAAAAATAAATGCATTTAAATGAACATGAAATGTATACAAATAATGAAAATTTAAATGAATTTATTATATATTTTATTTTTAAATATTAATATTATTTATATATATTACATTTGGATTGAATACAAGTACATATTATAAAAACTAGGTAATTTTGTACAAGCGTGCCCCCAAGATGGACGACAACTAGCTACAGTAACCTGCTCACGTGAACAATCACATATAAACCCTCTTGTTTAATATTTATCACTGAATTCGAGTTATTTTAAATGACACATTAATTAACCAGTGTTCAAACCTACAAGTTGTTGGGCAATGTTTGAAGTTAAACTCTGATTGTGTTTCGTATTTTAACTTATATTTAGTCTGATACTTTTTAAAATGAATGCAAATGTGAAATAAATAAAGAAATGTGAATGAATTAATAAATCAGAAATATCAGAAATATGAGTGTAATAAGAGTGGGAGTGAGCAGGTTACTGTAGCTAGTTGTCGTCCATCTTGGGGGCCGCTTGTGCATAATTACCAAAAAATATCTTCAGTAAATTATTGAAGCTTCATTTGATTTTTACTGTCTGTTACTCCTGGTCAGGCAAGTACGGCGATCGTGCCAAATTTTCGAAATTGAGTTTGCACCTGAAATCCTGTCTTTTGCGAATAATCTGTGTGTGTGTGTGTGTGTGTGTGTGTTAACAAAATATCTTAAAAGCGAGAAATCGTAGAAAGCTCAAATTTGTTATTTCCGTTTTCAATTGGTGCAACTTTACGAAGGTTTTATGTTTTTTCAGTTTATCGCGATTTTCTTTAAACTTCGCATACTATCTAGATACATGATTACCAATAATTTATGTTTGATACATTTTTCCTGGCAAAATTTATTTTTGGAGGGGGCTCTCTGAGAACAGTAGCGGTATGGTTTTCCTTTAAAGTGCCACTTCAATGGAATGTGTGGTTTTAGTACCTATATAATATCAATATACATTAGAAACATTGATAAAATTCCAAATTTGAAGGAAATCGGCTAACCGGAAGTGCGATTTTACAGAATAGGTTTTTGAATTTTATGAAGTTTTCTCAATTAGGTTGCAACGATTTTCTTGAAACTTGCAATGCTCGCTACACCGATAAAAACAAATAACACTTTAATGTGAAATATTTAAAAAGAAAAACAAAACTCATTTTAGAGAGTTTTTGCGGGTCTCGCATTTAAATTTAAATTTAAATGGCTGTTACAAGGTCTAGAGGAGGGCGCCCACAGAATACTGCATAGCCGGAAACACCGTTGCATTCTTTTATTGCAATCTTTTAATTCACTCCTTATTAGCTAATACATCTTACCGGAATTGAAAATTCATGTTGTTCAGAAAACTTTTGCGTCACAATTAGCGATGAACCACTTTTTTTCGCATAGATAATTATAAATTTAATAAGTAATTTAACAAAACTTGACGGCAATAAATAAATAAATTATTTAATTAATTAATAACATAACAGGCATTCACAATTTAATAATAATAATCATAATAAAAAAGAAAATATTATTATTTTTAAAGGCGGAAATGAGTTGAATTGAATTCATAAAAAAATCCAATTATTGTTTAACAAAAGCATGTGACGTAGGGTGTGATAAACAGTACTTCCGTTAACTATTTAGGCGTATATTTTTTTTATTAAACAATATAACAATAACTAGTTGTATTGTAATGAAATAAATAACTAATGTAATGAAGTATTAAACTGACGGAATTAAATGATTGTTAAATTAAACGGGATCTTAAAAAAGGTATTGACAATATTACAATTCTGATTAAGGGCAGTAAGAGGTTTTGAAAACAAAAGTACATGACAATAGTGTATTGTTATATTGTAATGATGAGTTTAACTCACTGTTAAAAATTATATGGTTAATAAATAACGAACTAGATGTGGACTTCGGTACAATGAAAATCTGAACGATAGTAAACGACAATGAATCAGGATGCTTGTAATCTACTTGTAAGAATGTTTCTTTTAGAATATACTAGTTCTTCCATTCATATTTGCGAGCAATTTCCCTACTTCCTAGTGGGAAACTCCGGAATCCTGCTCAAGAACAGCTATTGGTATAGTTGGGTGCAGAACATCAGCTTTGGTTTAAGGGGGGAACTGGGCTTTCACTATTGACAATATGGTCATTGCCTATATCTTGTTGAGGTACATTATAGTGGTCTCTAGTGAATCTAGGAGTTAAACTAGTAATAATTATTGTAGAAACAGCATTAGCCTGGAAGATAAACAGGCATGATACATAGTGGGTGGTGGATTAAGGGACATCTGGGGGGAACCAAAAATAAGCGGATGAGGAAGCGGATGAGAAGGAAATTGAAACTCATTTGCCTATTCTCGTTCTTCACCGCAACATATTATCAACAGGCATTAACCTAGAGGTTTTTATTGGAGATGTTCACAGAATAGTGCTGCTTCAAGCAAGATCTGCTGCTTTCAAGAAACTCTTATCTTCATCAGGGCTGGAGAGGAAAGAAGAGGAAGAGATTTCCGGTGAAAATTCAATTTTAAAAACTTGACAAGATTGAAATCTAAATTCTAAGAATTTTTATTTTTTTCTAATTAAAACTGTGGGAGCTGCAGTAAGAGAAAGTCGAGTGAATGATTCACAGCATTCTGTTTATATGAATTTTTAGAAGAAAGTTGCACGCTAGATTCAATTGAATATGTTTGACTATGTTTACTGTTATGAAACATCTTTTACTACTAAGCGTTCTTATTCAATTAAAAAACTAGTACCGTCCATTAAAAAACAAAAAATAAAAAACACATACAGTCATTGACCTCAAACAAATAAGTAAACAGCTAAGTGCTTTTAAAGAAAGAATTATTTATACAAAAGATGGTAATGTTTAATTAGCGTTTTAAAAAAAGGGTGGGAGGGAAGAACGCTTTTTACACTTGTATGTTATTTCAGATGATATTTTAATGTTTTTTTTTTTAAAAAAAAACAGTGCTGCCACAATGATTAAATAAAAAAATTAAAACAAAAAATTTCCCTCCCTTACAGCATTAGGTAACACTGAGAAAAAAAAAAGGTTCTTTGAAATCATCCTAAACTAACATACATTAACTTAAAATAAACCTGTGTAAAGGTCAGTAAAAGGAATTTAGTCCTATATTTCTTTTTCTCTTGTGTCTATATTTACTAAAAAAAAAAAAAAAGTTCCAGCGGAACCTCCCCTACACCGGAATTTTTCAAATACAGTCGGGTTATGTGTATGATATCAGCTTATAGTTTCCCGCCAAACAACAAAGAAACCCTTAACTCTGGTGATACCAACCATTTTTAGATAAGTCAAACAAATATTTCCATTAGTGATTAGATATAAGTTTTTATATATATATATATATAATATAGACCCAGACTGATGGGGATATTTATGTTTTGTAAATACTGACTGGTTAATATTTGACTTTCTGATAAATATATACGATAAAGAAAGGTTAAAGTTTTTATTAATAGTTTATTATATTGTTGATTGTTCCAGAGGGAATGAACCTTTTGGGAAATGATATTTATAAAAATGGGCATTACTATTAATATTTAAGTAATAAAACTAATTTAGTTTATCTAAATTAACTTTTATTTAAGTTGTTGATTCGTCATACAAGATGATAAAAGAAAGAAAAGAGAATCTTGCGTGAAACACTCACCCCACTTCCTTTAACTCTAATTTATAGAATTTCATTAAAAAAAAGGCTGTCTTTAAAATTACTGTAATGTTTACAAAAGCTTAGATGGTCTGGCCATAAAAATAGGTGGTAGCAGTTGTACGTAGATACCTGAGTGGCTGTGTACCATCAGTTTAAACTTAAACATGATTGTGAGGCCCCCAAAACCCCTCTAAATCAATTAAAAAATATTTCATCTAAAAATGATACGATTCTATACCGGTGCAGAAATAAGCAAGTAAAGTTTAAAGAAAATCGTAGCCGTTTTCGAGAAAACTCCACCAAAAAAAAATAACTAAAAAGCATATTCTGTAAAATCGCACTTCCGGTCTACCGATTTTCTTCAAATTTGGAATTCTATCAATAATTTAAATGCATATTAATGTTATACATGTGGAAGAGCTATATATTGCAGTGAAGAGGTACTTTAGTGAAAAGCTAAAGGCTATTATTCTCCCAGAGCCCCCAAGAAATCAATTTTCTAAGGGAAAATGTTTCCAATGAAAGTGCTTTCGAGAAAATAGTAAGAATCTGGAAAATAAAAAAATCATTGAGTAAAGTAACACTTCCGGTTGATGGATTTTGCTAATAATTAACATACTTAAACGGAATACAAATTATGAGCATCCTGCGATTTGATATTTTATTCAGATTCACACACACACACACACACACACACACACACTCATACATACACAATATGTGTTTCCCACGATAATTGAAATTAGAAAATTTGACTCGATCGCAATGCTTCCTCTTTCGAGTAAAAGAGAAAGAAAAAAAATGTTTTAGCGAATCAGCTGTTTTGAATAATTTTTCCAGCAAAGAAAAACTGCGGGAAATTGAAAACTTTATATTCATTTATATGCCCAATACAGGAACTTTCGCTCACAATTCGGAAGTGCGACATGACTGATACACGGTCAAATAATGGAAATGAGCAAAAGTGGTTACACGATTTAAGTGGGAATCAATCCCTAGCAATTGATGCTTTGGACAAATAAAGATTACAAGGAGGTTTTTTTTTAAGAAACAGATGGTATGACGTAGTTGTAAAGATGATAGTTTTATGAAAGAGTAAAAAGTTATGGGAAAATAAGTAGATAATTAATGAATGTTCAAACAGAAAAATCACACAATTCTATTTATATGGTAAAGAATTAGTTAAAAAACACCTAAGCGACTAGAAAACAAAAAAGAAGTAAAAATTAATAATAAAAAAAAGAATCCAAAGTAAAACACACATCCTTTAAAAGATTTCTTATTGATTGAAGAAGTGCATTAAGTTTTTAAGTGCAAAGCGTGATGCAACACGATAAGAAGACATTGGGAGGGGAAAAAGTTAATGGTAGAACGGAGCAAGAGTACGAAGAAGGATGGAATGATGTTGATGATACTGTATGTAGAGTGGTAGGAAGGCGGGAGAGAGAGAGAGAGGGATGCTGTGCGGTTTGCCGCTGGACCACTCTGTAATTGTGTTTCTTAAGTGACCGGCGTCCTCCCCCACCCGCTCCTGGCCTGCTGGACCCCTTGGAGCAGGAAGCAAGGCTTTCTCTAATTGGAACTAACCGACTATCGATTGCCAACCCTAGCTGGAGCAGAAGAAGCACCTCTATATTACAACTGATACAACTCTTAAGGGGAAGAAGAGTGGGGGAGCAGACCCTTTTCTACGCTACTTTCCCATCCCCTATCAGTGGCTGGTGTACCTCGCAAAAGGGGCGATGAAATCTCCGCTAAAGTACATCACTTACACTTTGTTACTTAATATATTTTATAGGTAAACTGGATGAAGTTTCCCACACTAGTGTCCCTCTATTAATTAAGTGTTCAATAAGATTGAATTAAATAGAAATTAGAATGTGATTGAAAGGAAACAAATAATAAAGAAAATACTATTATATAAGCTACCCCTTTTTCTTAGTGTAATTGATAAATTTCTTCAAACATGGTATGTTTAACTTAACCAATTTTAACGCTGCATAACAGTAAAATGTTAATAACCACATTTTATACTTATTGGTTTTTAATGCCTAGGAGTTACCTGAATATGACTGACTGCATTGCAGACTATCAACCAGCATTGGCGGATTTCGCTCCAAACCTAGTTGCAATTTTCCTTTCTTTTGACATTCACCCTCTCGGGAAATGTAATTTTTTTTCTTACCCTCCGCCAATACGCGACAGACCTCTTCGGTCATGCGCGATCTTGCAGCGGAATACAGTGTGGCCAACTATAAAATTCATTAAACGGGGTTTTTGGAAGCCGCAGTTATGCTTTCTGTTAATACGCCATTTCAATTTATTTATACGATTCTATCGCCTGAATTATTGGCTTTTTAATGCCATTTAGAATTAAATGTATCGCCAAAATTACGAATTTGAAGAAAATCAGTTGACCGGAAGTACGATGATACTGAAGAGTTTTCCAGTTTTCTGCAATTTACTCATTATTAGTTACGGGTTTCATTAAACTTGGATTACTAACTATACAAAGAGAGCCCTACCACTTTTTCCCAGAAAAAGAGTTTGGAGGGGTTGGAAGGTCATGCTCCTTCCAAAAATATTTAAGTCTACTAAGTATTTAGTAAAAATTACGTTTGAAGAAGTTTGTCAATTATAGACATGTATATTGCCGTAAGAGAAGTCGCGTGAGCGTTACTCACGAGATTTTATTGTTTGGTTATTCCCGAAGATGAGACAACGCGGCTACTAAACCGACCAAGAAAATCGACAAGGAAAGTCTGGTACAGAAAACAAGAGCGCAAAAAAAATGATGTCTTTATATTGCCTTACTGAATGCAAAGAAATACGTTTAAAGTAAATCAATTTAAAGGACCCAATTCGGGTTTTTAGTTTATAAGTAGTCAGGGGAATTTACTGAATAAGGCAAGACTTAGAGCTCAAATACTTTTTCGGGCCAAGGTCTTTGAAATAATTCAACAAAATTGCTTAATAGTGGAATACACAAGCGAAAATGACAGTAGGTTGTAATTAAAAAAACATTTGCTATTGATGGGTTCCAGAGAGCAGTCGGTTAATTTTTTTTTTATAAAAATTATTGAAATTTACGATAACTATCTATATCACTGCTTTATTGATTAAAAAAAAAAAAAATTATATTTACGCACCTTTTTTAAAGTTAGCAACAGCACAAACTGATGATAAACTAGTAGAGGCAGCGCTGTCTACACACATCATCTTATCAATGGGTAGTAAGTAAAAAAAAACAGCATCATAAGCATAATGTCGGGTCAACTGTGGTAGGGGTCAACAAAATAAATACAGTGGTGTGAATATTGTAGACTTGTAAGAAGGAACATTTAGGCGGGAAACACAATTACGTCACAATGATACTGTACTAGTAATCACTGGAGGTGTCCGTAATGATTTAGGAGGGGATTTCAATAAATAAAAAAAAAGGGACAAATAATCCTAGTCATATTTATTTACAATGTTATATATATAAAATATCAGAGGAGAGTGCAATGTGCAAAGGAGTCACGTGACATCCCGTGGGAACTGGATACTCAGCACTATGGCTACTGTCATATTTTCTTTGTGATTTAAATTCGATACACTCACTGCTAACCAACCTATTTTAACACAACTAAAGCATAATTCCTAACCTTAAACAATGCATACGAAATATAAAAATACGATTACGCTGATATGCCCCATTCATAATTAACTGATATGTTTAATTCAAAAAGGGAGAAGGGAGAATATTATTAAATTTACCATTAACTAAATGAAGGAAACTTCAAAGCTTCCAATCCCCCTCCCCAAATACTAATTGTAAAGATTATAGATAAGTAGTTCACAAAATACCAAACAGTAGTATAGTTTTTGTAAAAGCAGTGTTGAGCCTAAAGAGGATTTCTCCCTTTAGTTTGGTAGATTGATTTTCATCTGTCAGCTGGTAAAGAAAATCTTACTATAATACTGTCGGACAAAACGTGTCCAATATCGGATTTATTGGTTTCGAATCAGCTTCAGGATCGGATTCGATTTCAATAAGTTGTTCAACGGTTCTATTCACGAATATTTAACTTTTGGTACTAAAATGACCTTTACATTTTTTCAAATATCGTTTAATTCAATTAATGTTTAAACACGTAATTAACTAGATTAGTTAGTAATAAAATTGTAATTTCTGGTCCATAATAAAAACGATTAACTTAGAAACAATATATTTCTTTTGTTTCCCAAATCCTGTTCTGGGACTGACATCTGGGATTTTTATCAGTCCTTAGAATTTTATGATACACTTTTGGAAAACACCTCCCCTCCCCCAAAAAGCCCACTTAATTGAATTTTCCAGAAGAAATGTTACAAATAAAAGTTGTAGCTCTTTATATGTATAGTTGATGTGCTAAGTTTAAAGAAAATCTTTGGAGCCAATTTTCGAGAAAATTGCAAAAAACTGAAAAATCCAATCAATAAAGTGGTTCTTCCGGTGTGAGATCGTTTACTGCAGTAAAAGAATGTAATAACTTTGTTTATTTTATTAAAAACAGAATTTAGAAGAAAGAAAAACTAGTGAATAAAAAAGAAACAAATTCAAAATTCAATAATGATATGGCTGAATTTTAGCCATTCTACCACTTTGATAAATATTTGGTGATTAAAACAGTAATATATGAACAGTTGGGCGGTAACATCAAAAGGCAGCCTTAACCATAAGGTACGTATTTATTTTACGTCTCATGTCAAAAGAGAAAAAAAAAAATTAAAGAAATAAGAGAACTATAACTTCTATTGATGTTATTTTTATTATTTTAACAATAATAAAGTTTCTTTAATGAGAATTTTTTCTTTGATGTGCGTTTTGTTTATATTTCTATTTGATACATAAAAGTAAATATAATTATAACCGTGAATATATTTACTTAGTTTAAAGTGGTTGAAGTATAACACAGAGGATGAAGTGGCATTTTAAAATTAAATTTACAGAATGCTTTATTATAAATTCAAATTAAAGAAACGGATAATAAAATTTAATAACAATTTCAGTTGAACCATTTTTTCCAGAAAAATTGATTTTTAAGGCGGTTTCCTTACACACAGGCTCACTGCTGAATTGTTCAGTACTGTTACTAGGGTTACTAGAAATATCTTCAAATGGTCTACAGTCGTCTTCCAGATAGTTTCCAATTTCCTGAACCCTTCATCTCTAAATTTAATTTTACATCACAAGTTTTGCTAGAGAACGCGCTATACAGTCTACTCACATTCAGGCAGACGCTTGACCAATAAATCAACAAGTATACGTAATATGTAATACAATCGCCAACTAAACGTTTGGTAGAAATTTCAATTTACCGGTGTAATAATAATTAGAATAAAAAAAAAGAAGTAAAAAGACATTTATGTTTTTATCCATCGCAGCCTGCTTCAAGAAAATCTTGGTACTTGTTTCGTTTCTCATGCATCGTCCGGGAGTCAGGCTATCAATTCGTTAAAAACAGTTGCCTTCAACTATATGTTTCTCTCACGCACCACACTGGTTGATTGTATGTAGGAGGTTATATGATTATATTGTATGTAGGAGGTTATATAGCACGTGTATCACGTATTACAGCAAAAAAAAAAAAAATGAGTACAAATAATGATTAATTGGTATATATTAAATAACATCTTTGAAAACAATTTTAGTATATGTAAGGCCGAAGTTCCATGAAGCGTTAAGTTACATTGCTCTGTGACTTTTCATGGTATTTTATTGCGGAGGGGAGGGTAGGAAATTTGAAGAGAAAATTATATAAATAAGAATATATAAAGACTAATGAAGGCAACTTAACTAAAACATTTAATTTTAAATTGCTTTTCAATAGACGTTTAATATTACATAACAATATATAATTGTTAACCAAAATTTGTACACTTTTTTATTGCTGTAATTCATACGATACACATACTTCTATAACTTTATAACCTCCCACATATTTTTTTTTTGTTATAGAGATTATTGCACTGCGACCTGAAAGATCTATTTGTCCCCCGGAGCCTTCACAATGCACTGCCGGCCTCCGAGCAGTGTTCTCTAGGTACAGACAACACTGCCCACCACCGGACAGTAAGCAGTATAGCTCCTAGGAAAAGAAAATCTAAGGGCAGCATGCAGGACTCGACCCCGGAACCTCAGCGCTGCTAGACCAGCGCGCTACCACTGAGCTAATCCCTTCCTTCTCTCTTGGCTTACGCCAATTAACTAGGGACGGAGGCTCTAGTTTGTGAACTGAGTGGGTACAGTGTATATAGTTTATGTGTATTGTGCACTGTTCTGACTAAGTGCATGGAGTACTGACTGAGCTGTGGTAAACTGTAGGGTCGTTATTCCTCAAGTAACAGCATCTTACTCCTTGCGTGCAACCACCCGCACACAATCAACCAGTGTGGTGCGTGATAGAAACATTAATTTGAAGTCAACTCTCTAAACCCATTGATCGCTTTTCTCTGACGATGGATGAGAATCCGAAAGCGGTCAAAACCACGAAATGAAGCATGCTAAGACGGATAAAATTAAAATACATATTAAAAAAAAAAGCCTTTGAGTGTTTCAGTAACAGATTTTTTTTATTTATTTATTAAATTTTTAAAAAGCAACAAATTAATATTAAAAAATTATTAATGCCATTGATTCTGATTAATCATCATTTTATATCGTAATTAATTGGAAAAAATGTTTACAACTTGTTAATTAAGGGTTCTTTTTTTTATTAAATAAAATAAAATAAAAATTTATTATATAAATCTCAATTTGAGTATAATTGGAAAAATTAAAATTAATTAGAATTTAGTTTTTTATTACAACTAGCAATTAAGAAAAAAACAGTAAACAATAGCGCACTAAATGATTTTTTTTTTATTACGTAATTAAACTTTTACAATAATAATAATTATTATTATTTTACATTTTATTGAATTTTATTAGTTTTTGAGTTGCTATCTTTGAAATATGTCTATTATATTGAGGGCCATACGAACATGCAGACACACAACTCGTTCATATTATTAATTTTAGATTGTTTATTACCTTAGAGATAATGTCAGTTAGTTTATTATTAAATGATTTTTTTTTTTAATTATTTTTATTATTTAAGATAAAAGTATTAATTAAAATGTTATTTATTATTTTATTGGAAATGAAAAACTAATTTTATTTTTCAAATTCCTGCGAAATACAGAAAGAATATCTTACGTGAAACAAACGTATATTTCTCTTTAAACTCACAAACAGATAGTGTTCCACATTTATATAATTATTAACCGAGTAATATTTGTATAAATATTAACTATTAACAAAAAATTATTTTCAGTGGAAGAATGGGGAGAAACTCATGAATTTTCACGATTTTTTTTCCAAAATATTCTTATATTCCAGAAAATTCGCACAAAGAAAAGATACAACAAATTTAAAACATTTTCTTTTTGTCCGTCTTGATTTAACCAAAACCAAGAAATATCATATTTCAAGATATTTCATTGGATCATTATTTTTCTTTGATGTGTGCCCCTTGTCGGTCAGACAAAATAGGTATTATGAAAGACAAATTTAGTATAGCATACGACAGCATAAGAAAAAAAATCAAATCACATCAAAATCGTTCACAGAACGAGGAATTTAATAATTAAGAGATAAACTTAATAGTTTCACGACAAGAAAAAAAATTTAGCGGTAAAAATATTTAAAATATGTAATTTCAACGATATCACATGTGCATTCGTACTTTATGTTAAGTGATTTTATCACATCATTTTACTTACTTTTGCTGCATTTTTGTTATCGTAATTCTGATAAAAAGTGAATACAAAATGCAATAAATTCATATTTTGTACACAATGATGGCGAACTTTATTGATAAGTAGTTCAAAAATTGAATTTATTTTCTTTAATTTCTACCCATGGATCAATTCTTGTTTGTGTAATTATAAAAGTAAATTAAAATATAAATTATTCTAATAATATTATTTCATTTAGATTAACAAAACAATACTCTAAATTTTATTATCTTTGTCAAAAAGAATTGTTTAGGAATATTGATTGAATTAGCATTTTTATGGTTTAAAACGACTTTTAGACTTTAATTTACTTTATTTTTTTAAACTCAAATGTTTAAAGTACTTTTTCTTTTTTTACCAACGGATCACTATATTGATATTATTGTGTATTTATACGAGAAACTGATAGATAATGCAGTTCAATCCAAGAATTACATTGTTAATAATAAATTAAAATTAGATTTTCTATGCAGACAATATAATTTGCTGCAGTATCAATTATCATTATTAGAAACACTTAATTTGTCATGCAGTGCATAGCTAGGCAACTTAGTTCTGGCACCTAGACGGCTATTAGCTCCGCCCATTCATTACCAAAGCTTTCTATTAAGTGTAACGTCATTTGCCACCGCCCACAGGTACCACAACTAAATTGCCGAGCTAGATATGTAGTGCTGAATATACTTCTAGATGGACGTAGTTTGCAGTGCAGTTTAATATTCCACATTTTTTTTTATTATGTTTATTACAATGTAGTCTGGCATAAACAGATTTGTTGAACCAAATAGAATTTAGTCATTTCTTTCGTTATGCTGGACCGGAGAATTTGTCCAAAGAATTTTTTGTAAGTAAATAAATACTTGTTAAACTGGGTAAATTTTAAGAAGAATAATCCAGTCTCTACTTTCAACAGACAACCCACAAACTTTTACATCAAATTGTTCTTTCAAACAGTAAAAGTAAAGATGTATTAAGGACAATTTTATCATTCTCCAGGTTTTAATGGCTTCTACTTCATTAAATGTCCACTGTTCTACAGAACACAAAATACAGCAGCTAAAGAAAATAAAAATGGAGTAACTGTTTTGTTTGATTTTTTGACGTAAAAAACGGTGCAAGAGCGGACCATTACTAACCACAAAATTTTACCACACATAGTTTACCAACTCGGATAAACGGGAAGTAACAACCTAGAGAGTGGTATGCGTGCGTTGGTTAGGAAAACCATCCATGGTTTTTGGTTTTTCATTCATCTCGGTGAAAAATGATTGTTTGTGGTTTTTCTCGTTTGGTAATATGGGAATCACGGTAGTGGGGGGGTAAAAAAAACCCTAGGTAAAGTCCAAATATATAATATTACTTGGAAGAAAAGCTTTGCGTAAAACTCTGGAATTACACTTCAAGTAAAGCCTACCCTAAACTTAGTTTTCCCAATGTTTCTGTCTAAGTGCGCATACAATTCGAATATGGTGTAATATAGGTAAATCCATGGTATAGGGTTTTCATTTTTTTTTTTTACTTTTTTTTTATTATGACTATTTTTTTTCCAAAGAGGAGGGAAAGAAAACTATTGATTCTTTCTTCTACAAGTTGATTTCTCTAAAAGGTATGGTTCCTTAGGAAATGAACGGTAGAATGAGAGAATAAGAGAAGAAGATAAGATTGGAGGCGGGAAAAATTTGATTGTGTGAGTTTATATTATATAATAGTGTGTGTGTGTGTGTGTGTGTGTGTGTGTGTGTGTGTGTGTGTGTATGTGTGAGCGAGCAAAACTGGACGCAGCGGAAGAGGGATACCTAAAAATAGTATGGGTAAGTGGGAAACATATATAGATGTACACACATACATACACACACACACAAAAACAAGAACTCTGTTGTAATATTGTTGCTGTTGTATGTGTTTTCTTATACGGGCTCAAGGATTCCCGATCAAATTCCATAAAACCTTTATTGTACCCAGAGGGCCGGTCCCTTGGATTAGGCCCTTATTGTTTGACCCCGTACCCACGTTCTCTCTGCACTCTCTGTCACGCTCTCTCATTCTCTCATGCACGCGAACGGTTCCTTGGGCGTCTTGCTCATGCCCTATGCCCCGCTCAGTTTCCCCCTCCTATATATATCCCTAATATATATATATATAGATATATAAAATATTATATCATCACCCTTGCAATATCACTGTCTCTCCTTTCGGCCCACCCACTACATCCAAAGTTCCTCCTTCTACCAATCTACCACTTACTAGCTCCTTACGGCATCATTCCATTTGGGATTTGTTACCTTGGCTTCGGTCCCTCAATGTTACATTTCGTCTACTCTTTCTGCCGGCCAGAGGAGTTTGGAAAGGCAATGCTTTTGACCCCTCATGCTCTATGTCTTCTCTGCCAGATCTACACACAAACACACACACACAAATGTGTATATACATTTTTCTATCTGTGGATGGACTTTTCCCCCCCACACTCCCTGATCTCTAGTTCCTACTTCTCCCCATTTTCCTTCCTGCAACCAACTTAATACTTTTCCTGGCCACTTTTATCCAGAATGCCATATCACAAGTCACATTAGTAGATTTTTTTTTATAACTCTTTAGATTGTGTAAGCCCAGGTATGCTGGTACTTTTTCTCTTTTCCTCTCTATATCCACCTTCCACCTCTCACTAATACACAACACAAGATGAGATGAGAGGATCTCCCTCTACAGCAAGCATTACGTGTTGTTGCTAAGAGTTTCTCTACTCCTGCTCCACTACTGAATAGGAGTGGATATATATATAACGTTCAAACCTCAACTGAAACTTATAATACGATTTATTGGACATAGTTAATTGAAATCTTTAACATCTTTTCTAGTTTTTCTTTCGCTTTCTTCTGCCTCTTCCACAATTTCCTTTTATAACATTATTTGGTCAATTCTTTCATGAACATAAATTTTGTTTCCCTTCCATCAGATCCATTCTTAATCTCCATCAATTAATGTAGTTTTAGGAAAAGAAAAGAGGGGTAAATGGTCACTTTTTTAAAAATAGAGGTCAAATTTTACTTTTTCTAATCCTACTAACATCTACTTTTTCTAACTTTGTGAAGCCGCTTAAAAACTAATCTTTCTGCTCAGGGCTTTTTATCAAGGTAAGAATTAGGGGAGTAATGTAGTCGAAAATTATTTTCTTAAATGAGATGCCAACTCTTGGAAATTGCTCGTTATATCAAAAGCGGTTTTCCATTAAGTCTCGCAGACCATATTTTGATGATGGGATCACGATTAACACAAGTATACACTGATGGTGATTTCTTATGTATGGCGAATGATGAAATCCGGAATGATATATATGGAGCTGATTTTGCGTTTTAGCTGTGAATATGCTAAAGACAAGAAGTTGCATACATCAACAACCTCTGCAGACCCTATGTGCGAGTATTTTGAGGAGTCAGTGTATGTATAGTTAGTGTGGTAAGGTCTGGGATATACGCAGGGACGCCAAGATCTTGAAGAAATGGGTAATCCAGTTCCCTTCTTGGGGATAGTACTAGGAGTTGTGGTGGTTGGTTCCGCAGAGCTGGAAAGCATCAGAGATATTTTCCGTGATAGCCTGCTTCTTTTTGTGGTCATCGACCGGTTTCGGGCGTTCGCCCATCATCAGGATGTTTTTGTTAAACAATGTAATAACATAGACTTGCACAGAGCAAATGTCCGAAATGGGCGAACGCCCGAAACCGGTCGATGACTACAAAAAGAAGCAGGCTGTCACGAAAAATGTCTCTGATGTAGTATTAGGAAATTCAAGTCTTGTAGAGAATCAGTGAAGCGGATTTTAATGTGTCTAGACTGAGAAATGAGGAAGAGCAAAGTATAATGACTATTCACTGTTATATTGAACTGAAAATGAGAGTAATGCAACGACTTTACACAGCTGATATAAAAAAGTGGTACCGTGAGAGTAGAATGAAGACTGAACTGGCAGAGTGTTTGCTTCTAGACGCTTTCTTGAAAACTCCCTCTTGAAGATCCGCCTTCTTCCTAATTTCCTAGGGGCTAAGGTAGCCGGACCTTGATCTCCCCCAAGTTGATATTCTTGAATAGCTTGTGGAGTTGCGTTACACCTCATGTGACGTGTTGTAATGAGTTAAAGTGGGCGGTATCCATTCAGTGTGGTTTCAGGGAAGATATGTCTGTAAGCAATTCCGTCACCTTTCCAGATAGAAGGAAAGATCACTAAAAGTTAGTACTAAAGGAAGTGATTAAAAATGAAATCAACCCTTGGTGACTTGGAAGATATTCTGTAGGCTCTCGTTGGATAGGTAAATGTTAGTTTATTAGTCGTCCATAAAGAGTACATTTTAAAGTAGATGACATATGTGAAATGGAAATAAGTGTGTGGAAGTGATCTGGGACCTTTGAGATAAAAGTCCTTGCGTCTTACCACCCTGGATCAGCCATGCGCCTACTGGCAATCCAAGCTGGTTATAGATTTTCTGGCATAAATGCCGTCGTTATTGTCTAAAATATCTCCTACACCAGGATTGTAGGCCATCAAAATATCATGAAGATTATGGTGCTATCATGACTTGTCAGTCAACATGCACACTTCGTGAATCAAAACGCCAATTCCAAATAGGTGTAGTTTGTTAAAGGTATCAAGGTCTGTCAGCAATCAAAACTTTGCACAACTGTTTCATTGACAAAATAGATTGATTCTTTCTTCATGATTTTCGAAAAGTTTGCCCCCTCTGCATGCTTCTTCTGTTCTGACGGAATATTACTTTTATTACTGGTTTATGGTGATCTTATTGCACCATAATGGAGCCTTCCTTGACTAGGTGATCATCCTCTTCATTGCCTTTCATTCCCCGTGGAAAAACTTTTCCTTGGTTCATTATTGCTTTGGCCGCCATCGAGCAGCTAGAGGCACTTCAAAATATTTGCTCATGTCCAACATTAACAGTATTGGAGGCTGAGAATCAACAAATATTACCATCTTGTTGCCAGCACTGTATTTTAGTTGTTTCAGGGCAAGCTGGTTAGGCTTTAAATCCAGCGGCCTTTCTTAGTCTCAGACGACCTTTCTCTGTTCTCCTGCAGCCACAACTCCTCAGAATACAGTTCTGAAATAGTCACAAATGATGCTCTGATTTAAATTCATTGTTAGGGCTAATTTCTTTTGAGTCTGAGTTTGGCACAATAATACTAAGTTATAACCATTCAACCAAAACCTCCCATTTTTATGTAGAACGTAACGTTTCACAGAAGGCATACAAAATACATTTACTGTGTAAAAAGGCGTACAGCCAACAATATACGAGAAAAATAAACCATTCCCATTTTCCGGGATTGACTTAATTTTTTTCCTTTTATTTTTTTGGCTTTCAACTGTAAACAAACTTTTCTCAACGCCCTTGTTGAGAGAAAATGTAGCAGTAACCCGTCTACACATCTATACAGAGAAGTGTACATGTGCGAGAATATGTTCACTAACTCTTAAGTCTTTCAAATGACGTAGAAGGAAGTAAAGTGTAAGTAAAAAGAGACAGTTTGAGTATACGGTAGGTTTGAGGAGAGAACTAAAGTTGAAGAGTAGAACTGTGGCAGAAATGTGTGGTGCCTTATGTGTGTGTGGTGTGTGTGTGTGTATGTACGCGCGCGTATTTCTTGGTGCTGGCAAATGGTGGGGAAGTAAGGCAGTAAGAAAGAAAAAGGCACCATTTGAACCTTAGAAGAAGTGAAGTAAAAAGGAAAGAAGAAACCTAAAGAGAAAGGTTTGAGAATGGTGTGCTTTGAGAGAAGGAGAATGGGAAACAGTAAGTCCTTGGGTAGGTCCTTCGTAGCACTCCCGGGATCCTCTCTTATAAACAGTAAGCTAAAAGTACCTTCACAGGCACATAAATTATGTATCAAGCTTTTAAGGGGTGAAAAAAAGAAGAAGCAGCAGGAGAAGAAGAAGAAGAGAGAAAGAGACAGACTGACTGGGTGGCAAGAGGCGGGGATGAAGAGGTGCGGCAGTGAGAAGTGTAGAGTTGGTGAGAAAAGTAAAGGAAGAAAATGTCCCAGAATGCTGGGTTTGGAAACACTGTGAGTGAGAGAGAGAGAACATGGAGGGAAACAGGAATAGTGGAGGTATATAGAAGAGCAACCCAAGTCCGGGAGCATGGCGTATAGCTGGCCTCTAAGTGCTGCTTCAGCCTCTACTATGGACGTCTGGCTGTCACAGGGAATGGGTCCCAAAGTAACCGGGTCTCCATCGTTTTAGCTACTTTTCCTTTTAGTTTCCACCGCCCGTACATCCTCCAACCGACCATCGGCTCCTCCGTCCCTCATATATTCGACCCATTTAATATCATAGGTTAATGGGGGTTGTCGTCGTGGTATGGTGTTCAAGAATTTTCATTTTGCTTTCTATTAGTCTTGGGAATTTTTTTTTTTTTTTTTTGAAGCAACGTTGGCAATGCACTGAAGTAGGCAGTGATCTATATTGGTATTACTACAATTGAATAAATAAAAAATCTGATGCGAAATGCTCATAAGGATATTCTCCTACTCCTCCTCTTAATACGTTATAAAATATTTTACATAATTTATCAAAAGCTGGTAATATACGGCATGGAAAAAATTCCATCTGCCGGAGCTCAATTTACAGAACAGAAATGTACGCCCACAAGAAAAAAAGAAAGAAAAAAACATTAAATCAATAATTCGAACGATAAACAAAAATAAAGTTAGACTTTAATTAACTCAAAATAAATAAAAAATTATAAAATATTATGAAACCACAAAAATTCAAAAATTAAATTCCATTACTAAATGATATCGATAGTGTCATATGCTCATATCGAGCGTATTTGATTAAAGTCCGAAAATTAATTTCTAACTGATCAATAAACTGACTTTTGGTTAAAGCAGCAGAAGCTACATGTAGACGACGGATTTCAGATAGGATGGTGCATTCCGCCATAAAATGAAGAAGTCCTCCTTAACGCGGTCATTACACAAGGACCACATTTCTGGTTTCCCTTATAATAACTGGTGCACCATTCACATACAATAATCACCTCTGATCTTAAACAGCCATCTTAACTCAACCAAAGTCAATCCCTGAATTGTTGTGGTGATTGGTTCCATCCCTGAGCTTTATCATTAATGAAGTCAAACATGTCAAAGTTACGATCTAATTGTACAGAAGGAATCGTGAGCTGGCACTAACTTGTTCACAAAGCTCTTCTCTAAATTTAATTCGTATAAATTTACTGTATATTTGGCAAATTTTTTTAAAATTCTTAAAAAGTGAGAACCCCGGTAAATTTGCTCTTTCGATTAATCGATTTTCAATAAACTTGTATTTTTAAAAATGGTAAAATATAGATTATACTGAAGTTAGCTTTAAAGGAAAATATAAATTTACAAATATTAATATTTTACAAATAAAAGTGGGAAATCTATTTGCGAAAAGTTACTATACCAGCTTACAGATAATCTTTTAAGCCTGTGGAAAATGCAAGAAACCGGAAATTGTAAGTTTAATGCAAGTGTCATGTGTTTACCATCAATTAACCATCATTTCCTGCTCATAACTTTTACAAATCTTTTAACCTGGAGACACCTGGAGATTTGGTCCGCTTTACTCCGGCGATCACCAAATCCCTTCTTCTCCATTGTTTAACTTCTCTGGGGCATCTTTATTGATTCTTTTTTATTTTTTCGCAATTTTCTCAAAAATTATTTCAACAAGAACGCTTTAACCTTTTCATAGTAATTCACATAATATCACCTTTATATGAAACTTTTATCTAGATAAAAATTTATTTCTGAGTGGTGGGAGTTTCTGGAGTAGCTGCAGCGTAAGACTTTCTTTAAAATGTTCTTTCAGATACTGTTTACGATTCCCCACCTTTATATAATATTGAGTATTAAATGAGTGCAGGAATTTCTCCTTTAAATTCTTTCTTTGAACCGGAAGTCCACTTTATCGATTTGGTATCTGAGGTTTTTTTTTATGCGTACGTTAAAAATAATATTTTTTTTTTTAATATCTAAGACAAAAAATTATTTATTAAGAGTTTAGAATTTAGGATAAGATAAAATCGTTTTACCTTTCTTACCAGATTTTTTTCTCTTACATTTAAGAATATTTAGACGGAAAATAAAGCATTCATTGGGCTGGAGAGAACGACTTGTGAGTGAAAAATTCCTCTATCCTCTTTTTAACTTTGACCCAAAAGTCTTGGAGACTGGATGACTACATTTATACTATCATGGTAGAAAGAGGGGACCGTGAGCCATCTCCTTTCTTACCCCCTATTTTTTCTACTTCACTCCCTATCTCTCTCTTTCTCTCTCTATATATATAAGGGATAAGAAATCCATTAGGAGTGTTACTCTGTAGCCGCATACCCTGCAGCCTGGTTGCCATGGAATCTGTTTACTGTCCGGTCCAGGATAGGAAGGGGTGTTCTCCAACTGGTGCTGGCACTAATGTTAGCTCTACTCTTTCATATTATATTGATACCCTGATTGTGATAGTGCTTTCATATCGATAGTATTTCACCGATATTCAATAATGGAATACTACAGATATAACGAAGCATTGTGTGATATTATAAGAACATTTTCTTAACTTTAATTCATTAATAAATTGTTACCCAAGTATTGCAATGAAGTAGCACTTTACAGGAAAATTTAATAACTTTGCAACTTCATTATGCATTTACGTGTATTGTCAGTGTGCGAATTTGAAAAAAATTATTGAAGCCATTTTCTAGAATATTAAACAAAACTGAAGAAAGTATCTTTTACAGTTGCACTTTCCGTTGAAGTGGATTTTGCCGAAATTTTCGTATCTAATGCAATGTTGGTACCCAATACGGAATATCAAGGTTAATTTCCTGCGTTTTTTCCACACACATTCGCTAAAAAACGTTTTTTTTTGTATTCAGTAGAACTCAAAACAACTATTTTCCGGTGGCAACTCAATTCTGCAAATTTGACATAATCGCAATAGTTCCTCTTACTAAGGAGTCAGAGAAGGTGAAGATTTAATCGAATCCTTCAATCCTTTATTATAATTTTTTCACGAATTCTGTATATTTTTTCCTGTTAAGCTGTTATGTTTTTTAGCTAACATTTCATCCTACAATTGACTAGAAATGTTCATAGTGTTGAAGATTCTCTAATGGTGTATAGTGAATAAATAATTATCTATTATACTGATGTGTGAAAGATATTAGAATTTTAGAAAATTTAGAATTTTGTAGTTTAAGCAGTGAGAAGACATTTCAAGTCGAAATGTTCGATGAAAAACTGGTGTAATTTTCCTAGAGCAGACCGAACAAGGCCGAAAAAACAATTGGAAGATAGTTTGGAGTGTTTATATACTGATTTTGAATTCTATTAGTGGACGATCTCACACGATTTACCAGGACATCCTGAGCGAACGCCAAAACTGGACTCCTGGAAATGGAGATTAGGTAAAAGCAGCATAAAACGTGTTTTTGAAAATTTCAGCAAGGAAAATGAACGTACCTTGAAAATAATTTTATGTTCCTTTCCAACGAATATGTAACATGCTCATATTATTGCTTGTTTTTAAGAGCATAGCGAAATTGGGGAGATTCCGGATTGGTTCAAGGTAGATAGACATGGAATTAGGAAGCTTGGAACTTGAGTATTATGGTTCTTATATCTAAAGTTCTAGTGGCCAGAAAGTGACTCTTAGGTAACATACTCTTTCATTATGCATCCAAGAGGCCTTTGTCTTTCAGATAAAGCAATCCAAACTCGCTACCATCTGAAAGATCTAATGTGGTTCCCTAGGGTGTCAATATGTTTATACTATAGAAAGTAATCCGTCTGTAAATTGAACAATGATGTTAGTGAATGTGTATGTACTTGGTGGTGAACTAGAATTCGCCTGTGGGTTCGCTAAACCAAGTATTACATATATAAACTACCTGTGTAGGCACTATTGGTATATGAGAGTATGCTAGGGATGTCAGTGTAAGAGTGTGTTGTTTGTGTTGTTTGGCTAGGATACCCGCAGGAAGCCAAAATCCCTGAAGAAGTGACCTAGTCAACTTCCCCCTACGCGGAGTCATAACACAAGGTAGCCGCGTTCTAGCTCCAGTTACAGCTACAAGGTAAATGCCGCCAAAGTAGATATCCAATATTGAACTAACAATACTGAAATCATATTAACAAATATATTAGTGATATGTGAAAGTACTAGGTAAAAAAAAATTATTTTTTTATCTACTTTTTGGTGTAACACATGCGTATAGGCTATGAAGTCGCTCTAGAAATGATCTGCCGAAGCAGAGTAGCTCTTGAATGATTTGCCTAGGCTATACAAGTTTAGAGGTAAGATACCCATACGGGGTGAGGTGTATGTGCGAGCGATGGCTGGGGGGGAGGTGTTATAAGGTTTAGTGAAGAACATTTTCCCTGTGTAAGCCTAACCATACACACACACACCATCTAAAATACTAAAGCTTGAGGGTTGTTCTATAATTCATGGGCTTGTTCCTTTTAAGGAAATTGCTGTACACCACACTACCACTGGTTCTGTGCGGTGCGGCTCGGCACAGCCCGGCTAGTGAAAACCGTCAGTAGGAAGGCGGCCGGGGTTTGTTTCAATTTGTTTAATGGCAATAAGGGTAGATTGCCCGACACCCTCCAGTCATTCCACTCAGTGCGCGCCTTTCCTCCTCAACCTCCAGTATTCACCCACACCTATACAGCACCTCCTTCCATATATATATATGTAGTTCTTTCTCTCTAGTGATGGTGCTGGGCGTGGGAGGGCAACAGCAGCAGACATATTGGATTAAAACATAATCACAAGATTAAACATTCGTCTGCCGCTAGAGGTCGTTCCGGCCATAAAGCTCCTACTTCTCCTCCGGTGAGTTGTGGTGGGGAGAAAAAAAGGGTTTGGCCTTTTCTTGTTGGGCTAGCATGCGGTTAAAACGCACAAACAAGTTGTTTAAAATAAGGGGAATTGCATTTTCTCAGAGTAGAAGGGCACGGAAAAAACACACTTCTATATAAAACATACCTGCCGATAAAAATTTAAAATAAACGTATATTAACTGAAATGTAGTGGTTGGCAGAGGGGCGCTAGTAACTGGGAGGGGGACAGAAAGGAGAGAGCGATATAGTAATAAAAAAAAAGGCGGTAAAATTTGATTAGTTAAGTAATGAGAGTGTAATCACGTTTATGGAAGCCTGGAACAGGCCTGGGAGTCCTTCTCTCCCAGCCCCCACCAAGACTCTCACCACTATTGTATATTCTTACTGCTTTTAAAACGGATCACCAGCAGAGCCAAGCCAATGGGTAAAAACTTTGTACTTAATGTAATGGCCATCTCAAGATTAAAAAGTTGATAAAAACATAGTGCACAGAAACTTACACAGATAAAAAGTCACCCGCATACACTGACCGTGTTATGGTGAGTGTAACGTCAACCAACACCCCTGTAACCGTCACCAAATCTACACACACAAACACACAGAGCTAAATCCAAATATTGGATTACTTATTGCCTGTAGGCTGCCCCTCCCCCCAAGGTGGCTTATATAATATTTTTTTGACTCTTCTCTCACGTATCCTGCATAAAGTTCTTGTTCGGGCCGGCCTACGTGCCATTCTGTTGCTCCCTCCACAGAAAAGGGATGCTCTATATCTGCTGCGCTGCATAACCTCTCTCCCTCCAAACCCCTACTGCCAATAAAGTTTCTATTAAAGGTTAAATAAATTTTCTCCAAGCTCTCTTATATTTCAAGTTTAACTCACAAATAATAATTATAATAATAATAATAATAATAATAATAATAATAATAATAATAATAATAATAATAATAATAATAATAAAATCTGGGTGAAACCTTACTCGACTATCTCTTAATGTAGTTGATAAATTCACTAATTGTAGTTGTTCATAACATTATACATAGATGTTCGTAAAATATATACAGTTTATATCAACAGTTACCATTTGAAGTCGTTTTCTAGAACATTCCAAAACAAGCTGGAAGCCTATTCTGTATAGTTGTACTTTTCGTCTTCAAACTTGGATAATAACAATGTCTATAATGCCTATAATCTATCTAATGCTTACAATCTATCTTAATATTATAGAGGTGACATAAAATTTTTTACTAAAGTGGCACTTTAGAGAAAAGCTTAACTTTACTAATCTCTCCCGGGACATCAAGTTCTCTAGAAATAAATTTTTGAAATAAAAGTTCTTGTTGTTAGACTAAGGGTACCCGCAACATCGCCAAAAGATCCCTGAAGAACTGACTAGTCCGCTCCCCTTATAGAGTAACGGTATTCATCAGCACCCACATATCTTCACCAACTGGAATGAAATTAAAATGTTTCAAGTTACAAACTGTCTGCAGCTAGAGGCTTAGTTAGTGTCTGCAGCCTTGTCTGTCTACTTGGGATAGTCGATAAGTGGAAGCTTACGGAGATTCGTTTATAGAATATTATATATCTATAGAATATTACATATCTATACAATATTATATATCTAGAGAATATTATATATCTATAGAATATTGTATATCTGTAGAATATTATTATTAATAGAATATTATATATTCTTTACTTCCTCATACTCCTTATAAAAGGACAAAATTATAGCGAATGGTCTGCATATGTGTGTTTTGTTTTAACAGAATAAACGAAAACTCGCAAGAAGCTCAAACTTGGTATTCCCAACGTTACAGACACAAAGATTTCGGACAAAATCAATCAACCGGAAATGTGACTTTATTTCTCTAACGGCTCCAACACTTTTCTTTAAACTTCCCATATTGTGTACACATATACATATATATCATTTATATTTGAAACATTTCCTCGGGAAAATTGATGTTTTGGGAGTTCTAGGGGAACAGTAACGTGATGCTTTTCTCTGAAGTACTATTTTAGTTTAAGATATGGTTTTTACCACCTACATAATATTAATACACTTTAGTAGCATTGATAGATTTTCAAATTTGAAGAAAATAAGGATAGGTTTTGAGTTTTTCTTTTTTTGAAACTCTCTCAAAAACGTTTACGACGATATTATTTTAACTTGGAATGTTTGCTGTACAGATGGAAACGTATCACTTTTCTGGAAAAAAAATTATTTCAGTCAGAGTGATATTAGGGTCTGTCAGTTAGTTTAAATTTAATTTGCACAAGTTTGTTTCTTTGGACTTAGAGGCCTCTAAGAAATACAAGTAAAATCCCCACCGCCATTTTTATGGTCGGTCCAACTAAGCATTGTAAACTTTGCAATTATAAAGAAAAGTTTCTTGATTAAATTTTATTAATTAGAGTAAGAGAAAGTCGTGTGAGTGTTTCACACCAGATTCTTAGTACCCTGCTTTCTTGACTGGTTTGAAGGATCCAAATATAAGAACTTATTAGCAGGAAAGAATCGGATTTGAAAAAACAAAACCGAAAAAAGATCTGATGAGAAAGCATTAAATCCGAATTTCTCTTACTGTAATAAACTTTTTCTTTTTTTAACGAAACGTCTAGAATATTTATTCATAGAAACAAAAGCTGGGGGGGGGGGATGTAGTTATTGTATTACCTGACTGACAATGGCTACATTATGGCTTGATTATTTTAAACTAAATTGATAGTTTTTTATATGTGCCATTAACTTACCAGTCAAATTTAAAGAAAAATCACTGTGGCCGTTTCTCGAAATTTTTTTTTCTTTTTTTTTTTAATTTTTTTAATAAATTTTTATTAGTCATTTACAACTGTACATAATGGTACAAGAAGTAAGTATGGTAAGGGTGGTAAATGGCGTGAATGGCTTGAATGGTGATCATCCAGTGATGATCTCCATTAGTCAACAAGGTGATCGCGAGGCCAACGACGCCTCAGTCGCCTTCGGGGGTTGGGAGGAAGTGTGGTTGAGAACAAGTTAGCTGCTAATGGATTAGGAATGTGTTGATAAGTTTTTGTGAAATCTATTGTAACGTGTTTTAGTAAGTTCGGATATAAAAGGAATTTTGAGATCTTTGTGTATAGTTAGGTTACTGACATAGAATGGAGCGTTTACAATGCGGCGGAGGATTTTAGATTGAAGAGTTTGTAATCGGTTGGTATTAGACCCTTTAGCTGAACCGTAAAGTTCAAGTCCGTAAGTCCACATGGAGGGATAGATACAGTCGTCTTTTATTATGAAGTGTTAGTTTTGATCGGTGATCAAGTAGACTGGCTAGAAGCTTATATCTTTAGTTTAATTCTATTCGTCTAAGTCGTGTATGAGGATTCCAGGTGAGTCTCTTGTCGAGGTTTAGTCCCAGGTACCACACATGGTCGGCTGAAGGAATAGGAGAATTATATAAGTAGACAGGGGCAAGAGTTTTCCGTTTCAGTGCAAAGACTATGGATTTTGATTTATGTCAATTGATTTTTATTCGCCATTTTTGCAGCCAAAGTTCTACTGAATGTAGATGTGATTGTAGAGAGCGGATAGAGAGCGTGGGATCACTATGTGTGGAGAGAATTGTAGTGTCGTCAGCTCGAAAAAATTAAAAACAAAACTTGCACCTTTGCTTAACAGATATTCTTCCTGTTTAACAGGAATTCTATCCATGTTTTCAATATACCATGTCTTTACGCGTAGATCCAGGGGCTAGCGCACTCGCCATTACTGCGAGAATTCACAGTTCAATTCCCGGTGACGGCAAAGACCGTGTTATGTTGATCCAGAAACATGAGAAAAAAAGTGGGAAAGATAGGTAGCGAAAGGCGAGAATGAACGATGAGGAGAGAATCGCGGCGTGATTACTTCCCCCAGCCATAAAAATTGCCCACTCAAAGCATTGCCCTTCATGGGTTGTTGCACCATTGGGTTTTATATCAACCTTAATCATAAAGTTCATGTGATAGTACCGTACATTGTACGAAAGTGGTGTTTTCGTGGAAACTTAAATTTTCACTAAGACCCCCTCCCAAAAACCCTCCGCAAGTCAATTTTATAGAAGAATGTTACAAATAAAAGTGATAGCCATCCAGGCCCCCTAGTTAGTATACGTAATTTAGTGGACATTATCGGGAACTTTTTAATTTTTCGCGAATTTTTTTTTGTACCATTGGAAAAGGTATGCCCGAATAATGGATTGTTTTTTAATTTTTTGCAAATTTCTTGTGAAACGCCACTAAAGACTATTTTTTTATTAAGGAAATATTAATGTCCCCTAGTTGCTGGATACTATAAAAACTGTTGATCTTATGAATGCCACAGCTCTCATAGTTAAGATGTACTAGATATTGTAAATGTTACAATAATGAAGAAATGCGATATAAAGGGAAATATGGAAAGATGTGTAGAATAGCTGGGCTAATCAGGTGAACAGTAGCGTTACCATGGTGTGTTCTGTGGAGAGGTAGCAAATTTCCCACCTCCTCACTGGTAATGCAAGATATATTGAGAGCAGAACTGGTGTATTAGCTGGTGGGGATAAGAGAGAGAGAGGGGGTGTGTGTAAGAGTAAGGGGGAGGATATATTGTGACACATAATTATCGTACTAACATAAATGTTAATTAATACCGTATATATATGGAACCAGGAGGAACAGTTGGATACATGCACACACAACATATATATATATAAACACACAACAGAGTATTAGCGCAGTAGAGCCAAGGCTAATTAGTTTATTATTGATGACGACAATAGTTAGTAGGAGAGTCCTGAAATGGGTGGGGGATAAAGTAAGAGATATATGTAGCCGAAAGCGGGGAGTCAAGCTAGCAGCGAAGGCTCTAGGCGACAAAGTCCTAGTTTAAACTCCTACTATATATATATATATATATATAGTTCAATATAAATTACTCAAGAGAAAATCGAGACCATGTTCTTATGTAAACATTCACTATGCGATAAATTGACCCTTTCACACATACTAGTGCAATATTTTAAAACTAGGGGTGCTAATTTCACTAGCACGAGTTTTCAGTAGCACATTGCTTAATTACAACTTGAAATTTTTTAGATGGAACCTTACGAAACCTTGAAATGACACTTTAGAGACCAGCCCTAAAAGAAGCCCATAGATCCCCCCTCCCAAGAAACTCCCTAAAATCAATTTTCTTGGAAAAAAAGTTTTAAAGAAATGTAAATAGACAAGCAAATTGGGAGCCATTCTTCAAGCTTTCGGCAAAGATTCCCTGAAAATACGCGAAATGAATATCAAGACATGAACCACTGGCGATTTTTGCGGATTGCTGTCCACATGCAGCTAGGAAGAATATAAAGCATAGCCACATGTACATACTTTACATATTTCTTATCTCTAACACAGGCAGTCCTGCCGATATTGTATACTGAGCATCTGGAACGTCCTTAAGCGGCTCCTGTTTCGTATAAATATGAGTCAATTTGGCAGTCAAAGTCAGTCTTTAATCAAACTTTATCAATAACCAAACAACTGCTAGTTTTCAACCTTAATTAAACAAGAACACAAAAGTCTATAAACCACTTTTCAATGAATCGACAATTGTACCAAGAAGTCTTAATCAAGAGAACTTATAAATTCGGCCAACACACTTTCTAGTCGCTGTTTCTATCTCTTTACTCTTCACTCCTTATTCACGGTATCACTGTAGTAATCTTTCTTCTCCATCCTATCAATACCAATTTCAACTACTATGCTCTTATTTTTAAGCCTTCAGTCACTTTGTCTACCGGATTAGTTTCAAAGCTGGTATAAGCACACATTAAATTATCTATGTACAATGTTACTCCTTCTAAAAATAAATGAAACACATTATAACCATAAAAGCAATGGTTAAGAAAAACCATACACATCGAAAAAAGCTAACTAAACAATCAAAACTATATAAACAAATCTGCTATTCTTACTATAAGATAATGTTTTCTTTAATCGTTACAAAAAAAATAGCTTTTTTTATTAGTTAATGGTGTTATAGTAAATATTTGTGCATGAAAGAAGGTGTGTGTGAGAGAGAGAGAAAACCGGATTGTTTGTTACGAGAGATATATACCAGATGCGAACATGTGGCGCTGTTGGTGTTAACAAAAACACCCCACAAATTACATCCAATAATACAGTTATCACTGAAACTTATTTGACTATACATGTTTTAAATATTGTTTTTTTTCCAAAACAAGAAACTTTTAATCGTTCAATTATCTGAGAAACTCTGGTCTCTTAATATTGTAAGTAATTTGGTGCACTTGACCTAGAAGAAAATTCAGATTATATGACTGTATGGAGGAAGTGGATTCTTAGCCAAAGCCACTGCCACGATAATAGAAATACTGTGATCATTCCTCATTGTTACCTAATGTTAGTCAGTACATTACATGTTTGTCAGTAACGTCTTTAAATGGTTAGTTTATAGAAAAAAGTGTTGCGAACTTCACTTTAATTTCAGCTGATACTTAAAAAATACTTGTTACTAATGAGAAAATACTTGTTACGCAAGCAGTTGGAAACAACAACTATTCTCAGCCCCCAATGAATGCTGTATATGATTGCTTTGAGGGAGGCGTCAGAGCTAGCTTGGGCTGTTAAAAATGGAATATCCCTCTCCCTACTAAGAGACGCCAAGCTCCCTTAGAAGAAGCGTTAGACCATTTCCCCTTACCCTCATCAGATGACCTAGATATTTAATGAAAATTTCATTTTGTAATTAATTAAATTCGCAAAAATCGTTATTGTTAACTTTATTTATTACTGTAGTAAACAGCTATCATTTTACGAGTCCATCGTCTAAATTAACACAATAAATGTTAATTGAATTTTCCGCGGGAATTACTTGTTTTGAAGTTCTCTCTCACTCAGCGTGAATATGTGTTGAACAGCGGATCTCAAAAACTATAAAATATCTAAAAACCGGAAGTACTCTATTGCTGAATGGATTTATCAGATTTAAAACTTGCATATTACACACATATAGGCGTATCATTTTTATTTTGAACTTGGAGAGGGGGTCTTTAGAGAGGATTCTACGCTTCTTAAAGTGTGGATCGTGAGGCGTCGGCTGGGGAGCCGCGAATAAACGAAATATAATAAAATGAAATAGATTCCATAAAATAATTAGTTTAGATTAGATTCTGTGGGGGTTGGCTATCAAGCCTATGCCAACGCGATCCCGATGGGTCTATTGTGCACCCACAAATTAGAGTACCCTCCCCAGTCCTAGGTGATCCGCCAGTTAGAGTGCTCTCTCAAGACCTGTCTGTTTTATTAGACTTAGGAGTCCTCAGACAGACTCTTGGGTGAAGTTGCGGCAAGCCTGGGCGAGTAGCTATTAATAAACTTGTTCGCTTACCTCTGGCGTGGGGTTTTAATTCACCATTCCTTGATCGATCGTGCACCCATGCTCTGATGGCTGCTCTCCTGAGGCACTTTGGAATGCCGTAGAAAGGTTCAGGTCGCCTCATTGGCCTTATAACCTGAATGCCCGGCTATGCAAATAGAAAAACAATATTTTGGCTACTGATTTCCATAAGTTACCCAAACAATCCCACACCAGCCTCGAGCAGAGCCAATATTTATATTTGTAAAGATTTAAATAAATAAATGGCGGGGTTGGTGTAGTGGTTATGAGCACGGACTTATAAGTGGAATGCGCCAGTTCGAGTCCCGCGTATAACTGCAAAAATTTCATATTCGTTTCAAAAATGTTAATAGTAAAGTAGGTGCTTCCGCCCCAGGCCACGACACCTAATTTGGTAATTGGACGTTAAGACCGCCTGAAAAAATAGGCAAATTACTTTACTTTACTTTTTACTTGCCACTGCTGTAATGTGTTATTTCATTATGATTGTTTTCTTTAAAATACTCATTTTCTCTTTAAAATAATATTTTAAACTAGGGTAATAGGAGTGTAGGTTTTGTTTGCAGAACCAGTAAGAATTTTTAATAATTTCAACTCCATTAGTACACTGTAATATTGCATTAGATCGTCGAATATTAAATTATCCTCAGGAATATTGTACCATCATTATCCATATAAACAAAATCGAAATTTTGCAACACAACAGAATTATTCAATACCGTTTCATTGAAATTCTTAACATCAATTTGCATGGTTTATTTTTCATTGAGACTTGTTAGGATCTGAAAACAAGTGTTTTCAGTATTCGATATTCCTCTACAAAGTTTATCATGTAATGGATTTACCGCAAATTTAAATCATGTATATTTATGATTATTTTATTAATTCTGTTGCTTGTAAGCACTGAAGGTATAATAGGGTTTCAACTCTTAAATAAATAAATAATTGCAGATACCTTCCTGATATATAATAATGTAGGCAACAAAATATTTATAGAAACTCGGAAGTTTGGGTGTAAGAGAATGCCACGAGAGTCTTTCACACAAGAGACATATTGTTTTGTTATCACTATCACAGACACTAATGTTTATTTTCTGATTTTTCATTTGACCATAAAAATATAAGCATGGTTAATTATTTAAATTAAAATTTCAAACAAACAAATTAAAAAAATTAAAACAAAACAAATCACAGTTCTTGATATAATAATTAATTAATTAATTAAACATGACGGAATTGATCAATGAATCACTTGAAAATACAAAAAAAAAATACGCATTACATATCCACAAAATATACGTCAACGATTACAAAGCGAATGATGAAAGATCTACCAAACTAGGGGCGTAGGGAGGGGGAAACAAGAAAGAAAGAATTTAATCAAGCATCCCTGTGTGTGTGCGCTATAAAAACACTTAATTATCAAATTTAATTACTGAAATGTACTAGACAATTAAATAAAAAAAAAGAACTAAGTATGTTGAAACGGCGGCTCCACCCCGTGAAGTTATTTTTTGTTTTAATTAAATGAATCCATTATTTTTCTCTCCTAAAGTTTTTTTTTGTTCTTGGCGATTTGTTTTTTTGTTTAAATATAATTTACAAAATGACTACTACGTATAATAAACAGTTTTGTTAATTAAAATGTAAGTATTGTGCAAGAATTTTAATTTTGTCATTATTTATTTATTTTTGACAGCAATGTAAAACACTCTTTACACAAAAGCAAGGTAAAAGGTGAAACAAAATATCAATATTAGAACTGTTGGGGTGGGTGGACAAGTATCTAGAACTGCCTAAAAAGTTTTCTTTCTTTCTTTTACTGCTGGTAAGAGGAAGTATTGTGATCGTGCCAGATTTTCGATATCGAATATTTAACGGAAATATAACTTTTGAGGCCGAAAATTTGGTCTGTGTGTGGTCGTATAAGTCAAAAACGTAAAATAGCAGAAAGTTCAAACTTGATATTTAAGTGCTAGCATGGGACTCAGTCGGTAAGATTTCGATCAAAATGGGTCAGCCGGAAGTAACACTTTAGAAGAATGGATTTTTCAGTTCTTTGCCGCGATTTTCTCAAACTTGGTTTTGTTAACTAACTGCACATATACAGAGCAGTAACTTTTATTTGAAACATTTTTCCTGGAAAAGGGAGCGCTTTGGGGGAGACATGGGTCTAGTTTTTCTCTGAAGAGTTATTTCAGTTTATTTTAACATTCTATCATCTACATAACATTGAATGAATGAAGATTTTGTTTACATATATACAGGTACATTTTAAAGCAAGTGTTTCAGGCCGTCTGTCTATATACACAAAACACTATACAAATGAAACTCAAATTAAAATAAATCAAATTTTACAAATTAAGGAAAAAAATAAAAATGAAAACCTCAACATGAAGTTGACTAAAAGCAAAACTGCTTCAAACGCTTGTGTTTGTATCTTTTATAATTCAGCAATATTCTTATATTATAGTCAACAATGGTATTAATGTGATTGTGTAAGCTGAGTTTACATGATTTTATAAATTTTTCAGTTAATTTATAAACAGCAGTGGACATACTGGCAACGTCCAACACATATGCATATAATCAATCACGGTCCACCTATGAAAAGAACCAATCAGCCTTAGACACTTATTTTGCACTTTTTGCAGTTTATTGTAATTAGTGCACAGGTGTTAGACCAGACCGGATAGTAACAGCAGATAGTAGCAGCGGATAGTAACACAGGGCGAATGTATAAATAATATAATAATTTTTTATTACAAATATTCAGTTGCGAGATTCTGTTGAGTAAGAAAATAAATTACAGATAAGTCTCAATGCCCTATCGCTGACTGTATTTATGTGTCTAGTGAACGTTAGTCTAGAGTCAAAAAGTAGACCAAGATACTTCACTTCTTTCTTCCAGGGAAGTGAAATGCCGTTAATTTTAACAAATTTATTGATTACAGGCCTTCTACGTGTAAACAAAATAGCTTCAGTTTTGGCTTCTTGGGTCTTATCCTCCATTTTTTAAAATATTTAAAACTTTTTTCTAAAGCTATTGTGAGATGGTTGGTGATAGTATCAACTCTGAAGGCGGCATAGAGAGCACAACTAGTTTTGACGTTTAGTTTAGTGAGGTTACCAATATATAAATTAAAAAGCGTTGCCCCAGAACAGAGCCCTGGGGGACGCCAGCTGAAATAGGTCTGAAATCCTATATAACATTAATTACAATGCCAAAACTGCGATTTTGAAGAAAAGGGACACCGGAAGTGCAACTAATAAACTTTATTTTCAGTTCCCATCGACTTCCGCCATTAAGAAAGACACCAACGAATTTCAATACGCTTGTTACACACACCATACATTTAGAGACCTATCACTTTTCTTTGAATTAGTTTTCGGAGTAAATTTACTTATGCTTTCCTCTAAAGAGCAGGTTTTATGAACTTTAGATTCATAGAGACATTCATGTATCTTGAAGACAACTAAACATGTAGGAAGGATTATATGTTAAAACAGAATTAGTCAATTTTAATTATATATATAAATCACATTAAGAGAAAGTCATGTGAGTGAGTGAGTGAGTGAGTGTGTGTGTGTGTGTTTAGAAAAATCGGTTAATTGGAAGTTTTTCCACAGCTTTCTGCGATTTTCTTCATAAAAACACCAATTTAGGTTTTTTTTTTTTTTTTTTTTTTACAATAAGCTACACTTATTTTTTGTGTGAAATAATGCAGAATTTCCATTGGAACATTTTGAATGTCTGAAAACATGATATTATGTGCGCATGCGTATGTTTGCGTGTGTTCAATTTAAAAGCATGTGCGTGTGTAAATATATGTATATTTTAATTAATATACAACCCAAGCAATGGACAAGTTTAATTAATATTTCCTCGGGTAATTTGTCCTCAACATTTAATAATAATCTATTTAGGGGATACCAAGTGGGAAGGGGTGGTATATTCCGCGGCGGCGGCTCGAGTTGGTGGGGAGGGGTGGAGAGGTTGAAAGACGTCCCGACTCAACCCGATAGAACTGGAGGGGGTTTGGAAGAGGCGGTTCGTTCGTAATTAAATATTATAATTAAGTGTTTTATGGGGAAAATAGCGTTGTGGAATTTAATTAATTTCCATAGGTCTCACTTAGTCTCTCATTCACTCTGTCTCTCTCTCACTCTCTCTCTCTCTCTTGTTCCACGAAGCCGCCGTAATGGCGGTACTCTTCGTCCAACTCTTTTTGAAGATTTTCTAAATTATATTACTTTGATAATTAGTATTTCAGGGAATTATTAATTATAATTTTTTTTTTTGCAATGGAAAATTAATTTCAAGTTATAATAGCAACAGTAAGAATCTGGTGTGAAAAGCTCACACGACTTTCTCTTACGGCAATTTTCACAGCTATAAACTCACAAATTTCACTCAAACTTATAATTCTTACTAGAATAGGAGAATCTAAACTTAATAAAACTAAGGACCGAAAGCATAATTTTATACCTTTCCAAAAACCCACTTAAATGAACTCTCCCACAAAAAGAATTTTTAACGACAATGATAGGAATCTGTATTCATAGTTAGTATATAGAATCTAATAAATTATCGATGTTTTTATGAAGAAAATCGTAGAAACTGTGGGATAAACTTCCGATCAACCGCAATTTTTTTTTTACAAACTCGGAATCCAAACCCAGTGAATGAATTTTTCTCAGAGAAATATTTCAAATAAAAGTTGTAGCTCTCTTAAATGTACCTATATAGTTCATATATGGCGAGATTAACAAAAAAAAAAGTGTTGCAACTTTTTTCGAGACAATCGCAAAAAAAACTGAAAATACATTCTGTAAAACGAAACTTCCGGTTAAGGAAACTTAGGAAAGAGGTACTTCCTGTTGACCGATTTTGACTAAAACCTTATTACCAGGTCATTTGGTAGAAATAAAAGTAAATATAAAGTTTGAACTTTCTTCGATTTTCGCTTTTTGAATTATGCTGACTACACACAAACATACATACACACATACACCTACACACACACACACACACACACACACACTCACACACACGCCCAGAAAAACCAATTTCTACAAACCATTTTTTCGGACTCATGGGACCACAAAATATATATTTCCTGTGAAAACTCGATATCGAGTTCGCAATAATTTCTCTTATTAAGAAATAGTATAAACAATTAAATCGCATTTCCGGTTGATAGATTTTGACCAAAACTTTATTTCCAGATGTTTGAACACATAATAGCATACAAACAATTGACAAAAAAAAAACAAATTTTCTTTTGGACTCAGGTAGACCTCGAAACATCGATTTCCGTTGAAATCCAATTTTGAAAATTTGATACGTTCGGAATACTTTCTTTTTTAGCAGGTAAGTGAAAGTAAAAATGCTTTCACTCAGTTCAAACAATCTAAAAACAATTTAATTGTGCTCCACAAAAAGCTACAAATTATTATAGCAAAATTAAATGTAAATAATTGAATTTAGGTAGGAAGGGAATAGCTAAGTGGTTAGCGTACTGGACTCCCACTCGGAGGACCCGGGCTCGAGTCCAGCTGTGCTACCCTCAGATTTTTCCTTCCTAGGAGCCTCTACAGCTCACTGTCCGGTGATGGACAGTGTTGTCTGAACGAGTGAACACTGTCCGGAGGCCGGCAGTGCACTGAGAAGGCTCCAATGAACGCTAATGACCATAGATGTTGATGCGGCTCAAATTAAAAAAAAATGAATTTAGGCACTTTGTCCAGGCCGGGTTCCCTTTATTTTATTAAAACACCCGACAATGACGGGTCCACTGACGACTTGAGTTTAATATAATTTGGAATAAGATAAAAAAAATGTTTAAAAAAAAAATAGAAATACTTTGTACTAATACTAAGTAGAGATATATTAACGCTAATAAAAATTTTATTACCCAATAAAAAGACATAAATAAACTAGAAAAGTTTAAATAAAAAATCGTTTTATGACTTTAATGGTTTATTATTAAATTTTAATTCAATCTTTGTTTTTTATTTTATTTTATTATTGCCATTTGTATTACTAATTGGGATCGTCATAATAAACTGCCCTCTCTCTCTTTTGATTATATCCACTTAGCAGGAATTCGGTATTCCCTAAATAAGAATTTGGTGTCTAAATAAAAATACCTTATTAACATAGAAAAAAATCTGAAAGACGTGTGAAAATATATTTAACTGACTTTTCCATCCAACACGACTTTAATCGTTGATGGGAACAGAGCACCTATTTTACCATTAACATTTTTTAAACGAATAGGAAATTTAGCAGTTACACGCCGAGACTCGAACTGGGGACCTCCATGCTCATAACCATTACACCAACACCCGTCACTTATCTATTAATTTATTTACATCTTTACAACTATAAATATTGGCAAATAAGTATGTAAAATATAGTATGTACAAATTGTGTGCCAAAATTAAGCTCGCGCTACAACTGGGAAGTCTTGGTGAGACTCTCTAGGACAAAATGGAAGGCTGGGAAACAAGCAGATCATTCTGCGGTGTTACGGAAAAAGTGGCTAATCCACTTTCCTTCCCGGGGAAATTGTAACAGTAAAAAAAGTAAACAGGAAGAAAAAAAACTGCTTTCCTAATATTAATAAATTTAGTGTAAAAGAAGGAAAAAATTGCTTGTATGTATAAAAAAAAAAAAAAATACGTAGGACTTAAGCAGTCACACAAAAAAGAACCTTTTAAATTAATATAAAGAATTAAAAGAAAGAAACCCTTCTTTATTTATTTAAAGTGAAAGAAAACCGGACATCAAAGCAATAAATTTGTTCAATAGGAAAAAGGCTTTTAACAACTGAAGTAACCCCGGGTAAAGATGGGAAAGCAGACTGCTTCAAACTGAATGTAGATATAAACCGAACCACTCCATAGTATTCAACGTCTTGGATACGCTGGGGGGGGGGGCTTAAGTTTGGTACTTTCTTTGCTTTGGAATTGGGAATTATGAAACTTAGGAATTGGTGGTTTTATGATACTGGTAGATTAGAAAGAATTTAGTTAGTACGCCCTCAAGCGAATTAAATTTTTAAGTCCATATTCAACAGGTATTTTACAATGATTGCCCTCTATATGGACACTAACTTAACGCAGGACAACGTAAGCTACAGATTTAATTTCCGAAAAGCTCAGAAACTATTCATATAGATTTGCATTTTCCAATTGAAAGTTTTTCTTCAAATCCAGAATTTTAGCAACTCATTCGGTGAAGCTTATAAAAGTCCTAAAATGACAAACTCTAGAGGAAAGCTTATCGATGAAAAAGCTTTAATGTGGCAAGTATGTGTGCCAGTCATAATCATTCCAATTTAAAAAAAAAGGTGATAGTTCTCTGTAGTACACCAAGTTCAATGAAACCCGTCGGTGTTTTTATGGTGGAAATTGCAGAAAACTTAGAAATAAAAACTGCTCGTAAAGTTACACTTCCGGACTCAGTATTGTGGCAATGTATCTAAATCTCATTAATATTACATACGTGATAGAATTAATTATATAGAAAATTGAAATAGCATTTTATAGGAAAACATAATCCTACCATTCGCTCAAAACTCCGCTTACATGAATTTTCCCAAAGAAACATTTCAAATAAAAGTTTTAGCTCTTCATCTGTGTAGTTGGTTGATAAACTACGTTTTTAAAAAAAAAAAATCGTTGGAGGCGTTTCGAGGAAATCACAAAAAAGTGAAAAAATCCTTTCAGTGAAATAGTACTTTCGATTGACCGATTTTAACCTTACGGTCAGGTACCCCTGGTGATTCTTAAAGGAAATATCAACTTTAATCTTTCTCTGCGACACGGACCCATTTCTAAAAACCATTTTTTCATTTTCAGGGGCCCGCAAAACATCTGTTTCCGGTGAAAACTCAATTTCGAAAATTTGTCACGAATGCTCATACTTGCTCATACTAGCTAGGAATAAGAGAAAGTACAAAGAATATAAAAATAGATGCACTTGTGACGAAGCAAGCAAGGTTCTTGTCAGCATTTACAAGTTGGAAGAAACACCGGGGTTAACCAACTTCAAAATTTTCTGATATTTTCTTAATTTTCTTGAAAACGTATCCAATAATTTTCTTTATTCTTCAAATCCGTTTTAACTTTAGACTAGATTCTGCCATTTCTGTTTCGGTTGGGAGATGAATAATGATGCTGATTGGTCTGAACGGATTCCTACCACTGATATAATAAACGTTCAATAAAAATTCCAAGTTTTAAGAAGAAAATTTAGCAGTTAGAATTGTAAAAATCCTTACTTGGGGGGGGAATAACTACAGAAAGCGGTGTGTATTGCTTTGCTTCAATATAACTGCTCAATGATTCACACATTTAACAATTAGTCAAAAATCAACAATTCTCTCTTTTTGCCCCCAATTTTTGTCATCTTCAAAACCTGAAAGACAAACATCCTGTAATTAGTGGTCGCATCTGTTCTGTCGCAATGTGTGAATGAATGCATTTTTTTTTTTAAATACAGGCCCAGCATAAAGTCGCTTCGTGTTTTCTTTTAAAGCTAAGCACTTATCATCAGGGTGACTACTTATCCTTCTTACCCTATATATATATATATAAATCTTCCTGCATAATCCCAACTATAAAGGGAAGAACCTTTTTCCCCCTACCTTTCTTTTCAGAATCTTATTCAAACAAATTTGAACAGATCTGTAAAGAGAGAGTGATTAACCTCTCACATAAAAATAATAATAAAAAAAAATCTTCGCAGCTTCTCAGAGAAGACGTGTGAAAGGAATTAATAAATTCAGGTACAAAAAAGTCAAAACACTTTTTTGTACCAAGGGGCACCCCCGTTTTAAACATTCCCCTTCTTTAAAGAAGTGAGAAATACGACCCAAGAGGACAGGGCAAAAAAAAAACCATACCATATGTTTATAAGAAAGACAAATTAGTTTCAAGTAGTTGACGACAAAATTAGAACTGTTAGAAACAACTGTTGTGAAATCTCTAATTATTGATAATAGTTCTCTCAGACTAGCGATGTTTACAATAAATAAAAGTTTAAAAAAACAAAAAACGGAAAAAGATAAGTATTTAAAAATAAACGAAAAACATATGGCCCACACTTTGTAGCATCCTTCGTTGGCAAGGCAACGAACACACTCTATCAAAACTTAACAACATATACAGAAACTCTCTATATATTATTCTAAACAAATCTTCCTTTTAGTTTTTACCAAGTAAAACGCAATGAGTGGCGAAGTTTGCTCAGTTTCAGTCTCTTAGAGTAAACTACAGTAACGCTACCGCTATATCATGAGTCTTTTTTTAGATTTATAATACAAAAAAAAAGAAAGTAAAACTTCAACAATAAGTTTAACAATTAGTTACATTATTCGACTCATTTTTAAAGTTTAAATTTGTATTAACTAAATATAAACCATATTAACACTTTGCTGAGGTTTTTAGATGACTGGCGGGAGCTGGAGAAAATTCTGATAAAATAGTTTAAAACATTCCTTCCTTAAAGATCGCACTATGGATAACAGTTTTTGGAACTTTTGACGAATGCTTGTAAGTTTCTCAGAGATATCGGAGTTCCGCATTAATCTCGTTCTAGTTTTTCGGCTTTATTGCAACCCAAAGGAACGCCTGCTGTTGGTGTGTCTTAAGGCAATGTCTGTGAAGCTTCCAGTCCTGGCTAATTTCACAGACTTCTTCCCTATGGACGAGCTCTATGGGTTGTCGGCAGTGTAAGATGTTCATTGGGTGCCCCGGGGCAGGGCTATTAGTGAGTCTTCAACGTATCTCTCTCTTAGAGGCATCTGGTTGGATCCCTTACCGGCGACTGTGGTTTAAGGAGACACGTCTATGTAATTTGGCTCATGCCGAATCCCTTTTTGAAGAGACGGTAAGACAGAGGAAGCACTATCCATCCATCTTAGGACAGATTGCTGGGATTGTGAGGAAATTAGGCTCCAGGACCTTTGGTGGGAACAGGTTTTGTGTAGAAGAGCTTAGGCTATTTCCCTTTAAGGTTTGGTCCGATTTGTCGGGCTAGGGTGAATCTTATTAGGTGGATTGGACTCTGGTCTGGATTTTTGGTCTAAACTCGTTTTGTTGTTCGTTCTCCCCCTCCCCACCCCCTCAAGACGAATAATAATACCGAAGGCTTTACTTACTATATTCTGAGTGCATATTCGGAACATACAATGAACTGTATTAAGTGAAGTGAGTATTTAGAATTAAGTGAACATTTATTTTATCTATCGCATCATCCGGTGTAGGGAACAAGTCGAGTTTTTAAAAGGCAATGCTGCAAGTGATCTAATGAAAAAGCTATAGTAAAATCGAGTATATACAAGTGGGTTCTAAGGGTAAATATTCGATCCAAAATGATCCCAAATGACCCCAAATGATCAAAATCCTTATTTCTTAATGATGGCAGTGATACTGGCTATCGGGATGAGATGCCTTTAGGTATAAGCCTTTAGGATAAAGCTGGCTTTAGGTATGTAAAATGTTAATGGAAAATGGAGTGTTGTGAGAAAGGAGTGAACGGAGAAATACAATGGGTCCATTTATTGTCAAAGTGCACTCACTCTACACTATGTGAGAAACTGAGGGCTAGAAATAAGACCACATATTTTGGTATTGGAGAAAATTCTTTTCTCAGATTTGTTCGGATTAACAACTCTTATTCCGAGCAAACAACTTAAATTTAGCCATGGAGATATCCCAAGAACGTGGTTATATACAAGTCTTAAAAAAAAAAGACGCGAAAAAAAAATTCAGCCACCTAGCCGGTGTTCGTCTCAAGTTACTTCGAATAGAACCGAAATTAAAAAATAAAAATAACCCTCCAGCAATAATATTATTTATTTAGTTAATATTTTTGGGATTATAGTCGGTAACAAAAGTTACAAACCATAAATAGGACTTTAACAACAATCTGTCAAGTTTTGTTCTATAACAAAATTAATTACGTTTCTGAGTGAGTGGGAAAGTGTGAGAGCCAGAGCGACAGAGTGTGAGAGAATGTTAGAGAGAGCGAACACGTTATTTTATATATATAATATATATATATAGATTTAATATCTCTTTGTGAAATGAAAACCAATAAATGTCACTTTATTCCCCACTCTCTCTCCTCGTTCCAGCGTAATAATCCACTTATATGATTTAATATCTTCCAATATAAATTTCGTATATACAGATATATAAAATTGGAAAAGTTGCAACTTATATATATATATATAAGTTTATATATAGATATACATAGGATATACATGTGTCTCCAAAGGTAAATCTGATGCGAAGTAATATGTAAGTAATTTTTCCAAGTTTTCATTTAAATTTTATTATTTCTAAAGTGGATTTTCAAACGGAAAACTAGAAAAAAATATAACGTAGGTCCTTTGATATTTACTTATTTATTTATTTCTTATCTTTATATGTCTGTAAATCCAATCAACAATTTTTCTAGATTTTTTCTTCCTGCAGTAAATGGACTAGTCCAACTGTGAACTGTGTGGTGTCCTTGCAAGTGTTCCGACAACAGAAACAATATTGTAATAGTGGCAGGAAGAAGGAAGATGAAAGACGAAATATGGATGAAAACTCACTACTGCACTTTACACAACGTTTATTGAGGGTAGGGTAGCCGAGCGAAGAGTTTGTAGCCGATGAATAGAGGCTAAGGGCGTTTGGCCGTCTGGAGAGCGAATCATCGTAAACAAGCGATGTGACAGAGGATCAGCACGAGTAGGTAGGCAGCTTGATGAACCTTTCAAGGAGGTTAGTCTGCGACTGCTCATTCATTAATATATTTGAATGGAACTGAAGTAAAGGTAATGCACAGATGAAATGCGTTTAGAGGCACGATGGTAAGAGATTGCTGCAGGCTGGCAGTGACGAATTTTAAGGCTAACTTGATTCTATTACAATATTTATCCAACAATATTTATTCAACAACGAATTGTTGAATCGTGCAACTACTTTCGTTTAAAGAATCCACATATGCTTACCAGCTCCCTTATTTCCATTTACAGATTTTCCGTTAATTTTTCTAGAAATCAACTTCATGAAACACAAAAAATTTACTATCATTATTAGAATCGCCAAGCCCCTCCCAAAAATATATGAGTATTTGTGTCTCCTAATTGGTAATGTTTGTAGATGGAATGCCTAAGTCCAGTGTGATCTGAAAAATCTATTGTGTCTACCCTAAATGTCAGGTATTTGTAGCATAGAATAATAGTCTTCTGCAAAGTACACGTATAATGTTGTAAGCTAGATTTTGCTCTGTCTGGGTTCACTAAACCCAAATGATTGAACACATCAACTGTCTCTGCAGGTCCTACGTGTACCATGTGAATGTTAGAGGTGTCACTGTTAGGAGTGCTCGATTAGTTAGACCTAGACTAGCAAGAGCTATGAAACAATGGCTACTCCACCCCCCCCCCCCGACTCCGCTGAAAATTCATACTTCCTTAAAGCGATTTTCTTGAAAACATAGAATTTTTTTAAACCCGTTCAATTCTCTTCTGTACTTCATTGTAGTTAGCAGAAACATTAAGGTATTTTGGAGGTAGCCCTTTGGAAGGAAAGGCCTGAGACAAACAGAACTTTCCAAAAAATCAATTTTTCCTGGACAATATGGTTCAAATATAAAAGTGATAGGGCAAAGGAATTGTCTAGTTTGGATGCAAACTTTAAAGGAGTTGAGGCTATTACGAAGGGGAGGAGGGAATCACAAAAAACTGGTAAAATAAAAAAATGCCGTCACAATACCGGTTAACGAATGTTGCCCGAAACTTTCCTATCAGTGATGGTGGAGGTAACTGATCGGACTATCCAGTTGGAGGAATCTGCGAGTTTACGTTTTTGAAATATACATATTATATAGAGTTCTGCTGAAACAGGATTTTCATTCTCAGAGGACCTCAAAATATGTATTTCCGATGAAAACTCTATTTCAAAACTTTAATAAGATCCTAATATTTCTTTTTATAACAATAAGAGAAGGTTACAAATCAGCTGTTTTGTTCTTGTTTTTAATTGATTTACTTTCTCTTACTCCTAGTAAGAGGAAGTATTGTAATCGTGTCAAATTTTCGAAATAAAGTTTTCACCGGAAATATCCGTTTTGAGGTCCTCTGAATCCAAAAAAGTGGTTTTTAGCAAATGGCCTTGTGTGTATGTGTGCGTGTGTGTATGTATGTGAACAGCAGAGCTCAAAAAGGAAAATTCGTAGAAAGTTGAAACTTGATATTCCGTTTAGGTATCACCATGGGATCTAACAGTACGTTATCTGTCAAAATTTCTCAACCGGAAGTACCACTTTACTAGTTGTTTTTTTCTTCGTTTTTTGCGTTTTTCTCAAAAATGGCCGTGACGATTTTCTTCAAACTTGGTATATCAACTACCCATACAAAGAGGTACAATTTTTATTTGGAACATTACTTCGGAAAAATTCACTTAAGAGCACTTTTGGAGGAGAGGTGGGGTTGTGTTTTTCTCTAAAGTGATGTGATGGTTGATTATACAATTCTAACATCAAAACAAAATTAATTAAAAATAAATAGATAGCCAAAATTCCGAGTATCAAGAAAAAAAGTAAACCGCGCTTTTACTGAACAGTTTTTTCAGTTTTAGACGAATTTCATTTTAAATTTGGTACACAAACTATAAAAGTTGTCAATTATAGTTTTGAGAACTGGAGTAAGAGAAAGTTATGTGAGTGCTTCACTACAGATTTTTAGTTGTAGAATCAGCTGCATTTTTAAAGTAAAATAATTAGAAGTATATTAAAATGGGCTAGGTTGTATATGTGTGTAATATGTTTTATATGTGTTATAATATTGTTTGGCTGATGTATAATGAAACGTGGTAAGTATGAGCTCACAGTTAACGGACAGATCGGCAAGAAGAGAGTGGGAGTGGGAGAATGTGGGAGAGAGAGAGAGAGAGAGGGAAAGTCTTTCTAATTACAAAGTTTGCATCAGATTTTAAATTCATTGGGAGTCCGCCACTGACACTCTATTCTCTCTCCTGGTGTTTGTTTGTGTGCTCTATAACGACGTAGCCCACCCACCCAGTTTTCCACCCAGTACACTCGTTGCATCTTTCCACAAACTGTCTTTGTTTAATTTAGTAGCAAAATGAATAAAAACAAAACTGAGTACTAATGGTTTATATAATACTTTCATGAAAGTGGGCGTGGAAAGAGTGAGAAGTGATAGAAATGAAAAGCGCACGTGATTCATAAAACTCCTGTAGTCGGGTATGAGGGTAGAGTCATTCCAGGTTTGGTGTTTTAAAACTCCTCTACGTGAACAAATACTATTATTGTGTGGTTGATTGGACTGGTGTGGACTAAGACTCGGTCCATTACTGGAATGAAACCATTTGTTTTATAAACTATTTAAATGAATCATACACATCAACTATTTTGAATAGATCGCACAAACAACAAGCTGAATTTCAACCGTTGAATGGGTAGAATGGGTACACAGGGTAACAAAAGGAAATTTCATTCTGTTTTGTTTTGTTTTCCAACAAACAAACAACAATTGAAAACTTGAACTTTCAAGGAAATGTAAATAGTTTAATATAAATGAACGTTTCAATATTTTGTTATGTAACTTTTGATGATTTCTGTTACAATTAATATTCACTGCAAAAGGAAGATCGAAACAGGTTCTTTTTTCTGAAACAACCTATATTCCAGAAAAGAATAACTTGTTACTAAATGCAACAAATGATATTCACTTTTCTCGACTCGCATGTTCCAATCCCCCAGTTCCATTGTTATTATCATCAATTTAAAACAGCTGTTTAATCACTGTTTCAGTATACATAAATTTAGGGAAGAGATTAGCTCAATGGTAGAGCGTTGGACACACGCGGAGGTTTCGGGTTCGAATCCAATGCTACACTTAGATTTTTTCTACCTAGAAACCTCTACAGCTCACTGACCGGTGATGAACGGTGTTGTCTGCAACGAGGGAACACTGTTCGCAAGCCGGCAATGCAATTAGAAGGCTTCGGGCGCCATAGATGTTGATGCGCCTTGTATATATACACATAAATAAATTTCGACTTCTCATTTAACGATGGCAAGTTCCTCTACAAATCTTCACTTTGGAAGGTTGGCCTGACAAAGTTCAGTGATAGGATTTCCGTTTTCTTAAAAGATGAAACCAGTTGAGATTACTCCTGAATACTTAAGCAATATGGATGAATCAAGTTGACAAGTGGGTTGATCATGTCAGAAATTACTGAACAAGTGTGTTCTATTTGCAATGTGCGAGAGAACAACCAATCAAGGTTTCTCAACTGCAGATATAATCGAGGAAATTATTGAAAAATGTAATTTTGGGCACAGTTCATTCGCTTCTTCATAACAAGCTGAACTATAGGAAATATTTATATGCAAGAAGGGGCTTCCAAGACAACTAACGGAAAGAAACCAGACTTCATATTTCCGAGGAATTCAAACAACGTTATGGATTTTTGGAAAGAATAGCGATATGTAACAGGACTTGGATCTATTATTACAAACCTGAATCCAAGGGTCAAAACATAGGTTGAAAGATCGCGGGTCTCCAGCGAAGAATAAAATATTCTAGATCCAAGCATCAGCTGGCAGAGTTGCAAACTCTGCAACCAGACGTGAAATGTCCCATTATCATAAATAAATTTGAACATATGCCACACTTAGCAATCTTAGTCTGATTAAACAAAAAACTTAAACAACAACATGTATCTTTAAATATTAAAAACATTAAAAATCAGCTGTGTTATTCATACAACTTTGCCAATGCCTTCTTTATTTTGTACAAAAAATGTTAAACAACATTTTAGTTAATTACATAAAGATTAGATTTTTATTATATCCTTATACCATAACAGCATGATGAATTTAGATAGGTAGAGAGGGAGTAGAAAATCATTTTAGTACTGCAGTTAATCTTTTCTTTTTCTTTCTAACTAATTAAAGAAAATATGAATGAAAAGCGTTGCTTGCGATGTTCCGCTGTGTTTCTAGTCTCCTGCAGCAAAGAAATGGTAGCCTCCGTGGGAGTGGGGCAGAAAATTGTAAATGGGAGAACACACCCTCCGTCCGTCCTTAATGACGTATTGGACTTGTGAAAATTGCTAGAGAGCGTAATCCAATTATGGAAGTTACGTTGAGTCCGGCCAATGTTTCCCCGCTGCCCCCTATAGATGAGAGAGGTACGCCCCACTGACTTGTCCCCACACCGCCAACCTGATCCTTCCTGAAAGGAACGGGGAAATATAGCAGCCGCCGCTCCACAACACCTAATTTTTCTAATTAGAGTTTTTCCTTTTCCCCCGGTCGTTCCACATGCCCCGCGGCTATACCATCATACCAAACAGCCTCTGGGTTCTTTCACCCTATATAGCCCGTGGGTGAACCAATCAGATAAATTGATCTCTGCTCCTCTCTCTTTCTCTCTCATTTTACTGCTTCCACACTTCTGCCTTCCGCTCAGCGCCTTCATCCTAGCACTAGACTGCGGGGAAAGATGATGCGGAAGTGGGTGGTATGTCCCTTGAGACAAGAAAAGGTTTTTAGGATGAGACTTAATACACAGAGACATTGGTGTGGGGATGGTATTTTTTATGGCTGAGCTTTGGGAAGGGAGGAAGCCCCACCCCTGCAGTGGTATTTTTTCCAGAATGAAAATTTAAAAACTTTAACACGTTCACAAACTAATTAAACAAGGAAGGGACACTAAAATTCAAATGAGTTAATTAAAGCAAGGGCTTTAATTATAAACACCACCCTCTGCTACTGGTGAGTGAGTAGTACTGCTTTCATGACTTGAAAATGGCATAAACTTGCTGAAGGAACCACGCAAAGGGGCGTATGATTTTTGTACTACTTGTTGTTACATTTTGGAAGTTATGTCCTTCGGCCTGGCAGTGTGAGATTAATCTTGAAAATAGTAATTGAGCAAATGTAGGAATGTGGAAATCCTCCGGTTAAGATTGGAAGTTGTCGAAAAAATGTGCACTGGGAACGTTTTTGATATTCTATCATCATCAAGGTGACCGCCAATGGGAAGAAGGCTTGAGGTTGGGGTTTTTATCCTTGATATTTGGTCTATTCTCTCCGCTTAGTAGATCTATTTATATTGTAGTTCACCGTTTGTCTCACAATGCTAAACCCTTGATATTGGAATGATCTAAAAACAATATGACGCAAGTCAGTTCACACGTTAGTGACTTTCGTTTCTGTCTTTACTCTGGCCATTGTGCACTCTTTAGCATGGTTAATTTTTGATTGTAAATTTAACTTTGAAAATGTATAGTTCTTTGTATACGCCCAGAGTTTCTAGTGTTTATTTTCCACCTCAGTGTAGCCGATGATTTTAAAAGTAAGCAAAGTAGGAGCACTTCAGTGTCATTTCATTTTTTCTTTCAGAGATATATTTCTCGCATTCTCTCCAACTCAAACACTAAATAACGCAGGAAGTTCAAAGTTGATGATATTCGCATAAGTATATGGCACAAAATAATTGGATTAAATCAGTTAATACGTTCAAAATACTATATAGTGCTGAGAGATTTCATTATCTAACAGTACATTAAATTGTATTAAGGACTTGGAAAAAATGGATGTTTGTATGTTTAGAAAATACTTTTCTTTCTTTATAGAAACTTTTAATATTGAATAAATTAGACCAAGCAGGAGTAAACACTAATCATACGCCACAATTGTAAGTAAATAAGCAACTTTCCCAACCTTATCTCATTATAATGCTTTTATGTACACCGCTTCTAGCCCACTCATTTCTATGTACAAGATAGTTTGGTCAACTATCTTGGAAGTGCCACTTCACTGTGATATTTTTGTTTTACCTACTGCTGTAATAAGTACTGCAATCGTGTCAAATGTTCAAAAAATTGAGTCCTAAGTGGAAATAGATGTATTTATTGTCCACTGAATTTGGAAAAAACATGTTTTTAACGAATGGTCTGCTTGTGTTCATCTGCTCGTGCAAAAACTTTGAAAAATCGCAGGTGACTCAATCTGGATATTCCCACTAGGTACGAACAACATCGTATTCAAAAAGATAAAAATCCGTCCATGAAGTGGGAGTTAATTGCCTTTTTTTTGTCCTGCGTTTGACGATTTGTTCGAAACTAGCTAACGATTTTCTAATAACTTTTGCAGAATAACTAAACATTTAAAAGCCTATCAAGTTTAAATTAGAAAATGGCTTTGGAAAAAATTATTTTAATTTGGTACTAGGAGAAATCTATAAGTTTCCAGCGGCTTCAATGTTACTGCCTTCAATGCAATCACATTCAGTAAACTATAAGACCTAAAAACACATTTTGTATTCTTATTTATGTGTAATGCTACAACCAACTAAACTTTAGAGTTGTCTATTGTCAATTAAAATTGAAGTAAAAAAAAAGCAGTGAGAGGGTTCCACACCAGGGGAACCCCTACACCAGTATGTCGGTTATTTCTTGTGTTTTGGACAGTGCAGCAAACCATAAAAATGCTGACTGAATCGAATATAAGACTGCAGCTAGTTAAAGAACCTACTTGGACAGAGTATTTTCCAATGTCGTGAATCTGTCCCTCGCATCCAGTAATAGTGGCAAAGTGAAAAACTGGTAGAAAGTAAGACAGTACCAATGTTAACAGACTTTCGTCCACTCACACCCTGACACGCTTTCCACTTCCGTTTTTTACTTCCATTCCCGCCAGAGTGTTACCAACACAGCCCACTCCTCCAATCCAGATCGACCGCCCTCATGTACACCCACACACACATTTCCCTTTTCAACATCCTTACATCAGTAATGTAGTTTTCCTGTTACAGTAATTCTCTTCGTCTCAAGGCTAGGCTCCTGGTAACTATGTACAGTATAAAAGAGAAGGAAAATAAGAAGCAGGAGAAGAAGAAGCCTTTTTCGCCACCCATGTTTCTACGGAGTCTTGCCCCCTGGACATTCCCTGACTACTCTAACTTGTTTGAAAAAGAATGAAGAACAAAAAAAAAAAAAGAAAAAAAAATGTACTCAAAAAACTTTACACGAGAAAGTGCAGGAGTATGTGTTTGTAAATAAAAGACGCGGGATAGTGAGAGAAAAGTAGAAAAAAAACCTAAAAGGATAGTAAGGTAGTACCAGAAGGAAGAGGATAGTAAGGTAGCACCAGAAGGAAGAGGAAGAATAAGATGTGATAGCAACGAAATACTCAGGGTGGTTTTTCTCCTAAAAAAAAAAAAAAAGTAAAAGGAAAAATCTGAGCAAGTACACAGAGGAAACTAAAAGCAACAGAGCCATAGATATACCGAAAGATCCAGAAGGTGGGAGATTGGGGGTGTAGTGGGTTAAATGCCAAAGTTATGAAATACATCAGCCAAACTAGGATATGATATATACATGAATAAGGGAAAAAAAGTGTTTTGTCCGTTGGTAAGAGGAAGAGAAAAAAAAAATGTGCTATTATTCTGGAAAATGTAGGCGCACGTGTGTTGCATTCTCTAGGGGATCTTCTCCAAACATTCGTTTTTCCCGTTTCTCTTATTTTCCCATAATCAATATAGGAATACTAACTTTCTTTATATGGCGAGGGCAGGAAAAAATGTAACAAGAAACATCTTTGAATTATTGGGTTGGAATGGAAAAAAGAAAAATTTTGTGAAAAATGTGGAAAACTTTATAGGAAAAACGTCAGAAATATTTTGAGAATAATTTCCGAAGTTCCGAAATAATAATGGTAAAAAAAAAAAATAGGACATAAGATAAAGGACTAAGAAGTTTCAAATAAGACTCAGTATTAAAGGATTTAATACCTTCAAATCCTTCTCGGGTTTCTTTTCTTAAAAGTGTTAATTGTTTCAATGCACCATATTTTTCTTTTTCTTCCAGAGCTAAAGTGCACCACTTGGTGCTATGCCCCTTCCTGGTACCAGGAGAGCTATATCAGTCTAAAGCACGTACCAGGCTCCTCAAGAAATTTCATGATCTAGGAAGGTATCTAAATAGAATTTCTCCTCCACCAACACCCGGTATGTATCTAGACTTCCAAACTTCCCTGATCAATAGCGTCGCAATCTGTCAAAAGCACATTAAATCCCGCTTTCTAAGCGTTCCCTGAGTCTACAATAGCCCATAAAGAAAACCTAGTTGGCTAGCATATGCGGCGAATTTCTGTTCAGACTGATGCACGCCTCAGATCTTTTACATTTTCCCGATGTCTGCTGCCTAGAACTGTCCTGGGCCTAGTCCTGTGGAAGGGCCTCATTCAGAGCAATACTCTTCTTTGCTTCCTCCACATTTCTGTACTCTAGTTGGAGAAACTTCAAGGCCCACTTCACGTGGGAATCTAGTGCGAGAGTATCTAAAGTGATAAGTGAACTAATCCATTCCTTCAAGAATTCGGACACCCTCGCAGGGAATAATCCAGCCGAACAGTACATACTCTGAGATCTCTATAAACACTCACACAGAGCCTGCAGAGCTATTTGAGCTTAGCACACCCTAGGTGGTCACCACAACCACATACATAATTATTCCTCTTGCGCATTCGTACAATTTCTTCTTTCTCTTTCCCGGCATTGCAACCCGAGCAACACTTACACTGACACACCCACTAATAGTACACAACCAGGCTGCAGGAATTCACCCAAAGTTTAAAATTTATCTAATTTTGTAGTTGGCAACATTGTCTTTTACTTTTTATCTCTAGATAAAATACTTTTAATTTCTAGAGATCAAAAGAACAACTTTAGCCACTGATTTTAGTGGAATAATTGGCACCTTAATCAGCTGTTTAGAAAAAAACTTGTTTCCATTCAATAAATTAACATGTATAAAGCAATTTGGAATAAGTGGCCAAAAAAATTAACTAAAAAAATGTTATGTTTAAGCGATATGGATAAAAGTTACAATCTTTATAAAATACAAATTTTTGAACACAGAGAAAAAAAAATGTTTATATTTTGAGTGTGGGGAGCGAAAAAGAGTGAATAAGAGAAGAGGAAAATAGAGAGAGAGAGAATAAAGGAATCGCCATTGAAGATGACGATAGTGGAAAATAAAGAGATCTGGTTGTGTGCGTGAGTATAACACTGGGGGGCTGAGGGGCTTTTCTACATGTTATTTTTGTATAAGGGTTTTTGGAAAGTGTTATTGTATGGTTAGTGTTTTTCCCATCAAAAAAAAAAAAAGAGGAAAATTTGGTTTAAAGGATCGAGGGAGGAATAAAGAGGAGGGTCAGGGTGGATAACAGGGTGGTTCTGTTGCTTTTCCATCAGAATCCACACTAAAATGGTATGGATACTCTGCGGCCAAAACTAGACGAAGAGAGTTGGTAGAGTTAGAAGGGTTTCCCAGCTGACCGCAAGAAAATTCAACAACCAGTCGCAGAAGCCGGGTTTGGGGGAGGGCAAAGAGCTTCCCTGGTCTATGGCTTGATTGTTGGGAACATAGGAGACCCGCCTGGCTACAAAAAAACCTATCCTATTTACAACCACCATAAGGACAGAAGAACAATTTGAACTAGATCCACATCGGTACTACGTATATATATATATATATATAAAATATCAAAATGGAAATACTACAAAAAAGATGATATTCATGATAAAAAATTAAAATGATGATAAAAAGGTTTTTAATAAAAACGCTTAGGTTGTATATATATTTATATTACTGGCACCAGCAGTTTTTAAGCGGTAAATGAAGTGAATTTAAAATTAAATAAATAAATGAAAATCTGGTGCAAAATATTCACAACGCCTTTCTCTTAATGAATTATTATTACAACTAAGAAATTTTATGGTAAACATGTAAATTTGTCTATACTTTTATTAGCCCTTAACAATGCACACAAATATAGGTTACTAGAAGCTAGCAAATGGGACCAATAGTACGCCACAAACAACGGCTCGAACAATCCCCTCTTCCAAAAAATGGATTACCCTTTAGGCCTAACAACAAAGAACTGCAGAACATTCTTAAAAAAAAAAAAAAAAATTTAAACCATATCTGTCATATGGCAGTGGCAACATTTTCGAGGTCAATGTTTTAATGGCATTCCAATAATCGTTGCGATACTTCCTTATCGAGGCTAAACTGGTCGCATCGTCCAATTGCGTGAATTTCTGTCTGGGAGATGCTGGGAAATTTTACTCTAGCATTAACTGTCTGGCTCTTGGCCCATACACTCCAGGTCATTCATCTCCTCATAGTCCTGATACCGCTCAATGGCAACTATCAGACAGAGCGGAATCACTGCACCGCTCTCCTCTGGATTTATTTTTTCTTACTCAGGAGTCTTCAGCACATAGATGTAAAAAGTCAATTTCATACATTTGTCACGATCCTTTTGCAGGCCCTAAGGCCACTAAAAAAAATTAAAACATATTAAATAAATAAAGTAGCACATTAAATTGATACACTAGTTATCAGTAAATGAGAGTCAGTAATAATTGGTAAAAAATGTTTATCTATAAACGTTTGTTTTATAGTATTTATATGGACGTACATTATTAAAGGTGTAAATAATAAATGAAGAGAAGGAGGGGATGGCAGGACGAAGTGAGTATTGAAGTGGTGAGGGAGTAAAAGTTTAGACGTTGTTCGCGCCAAAAATTGAGTCGACTCAGCGGGAAGTGCTATTGTAAAGTTGCGGTGCGCGTATGAGCTGGCTGGTGCTATAAACTGGAGAGAAGGCTTAATTGGCTTCTATTGTGGGGCAATCAGTTTGCCGGCTACCTCACCTCAATACCACAGCCTTCCTTGTCCATAGAGCTGTGGTAGGGTGTGATTGCGGGGGAACTTCTAACTCTAAATTGTCCTCTACTTCTGCGCACTATGTACAAATCCCCCTCTCTGGCGATGGGGAGAATAAAAAAGAACTAGGAGTGGGAAGATAGTAAAAAGAGGGGGGGGGGAGAGAGAGAGTGGTGTGGTTTCAAGCGTAATCAAGAGCTAATTTAAAAACTGACTCTTGATTTATATCAAAAGATAGCAGTCATGTCGTCCACTCTCTCGTTCACTGATTCATTTCATACGCCCATCCCTTATACAAAATTCTAAATAATAGAATAATAAACCATTGATTGCAAAGTTTAAAAAAAAAGTTTATAAACTGTCTGGCGAAGGAGAAACAACTCAACGCAAACACTAACCAACTTAAATAACGATATTAGCATGATAATACGTTACAAAGAAAGTAGAAAAAACTAAATCAGCTGTTAGGAGGAGCAGGAAGAGTGGGAGACTGACATAAGTGGGGGGGAGGGTCAAACAAGAGACGTTCTGATTGAATAATGGTGACATAAACACTTACACAAACACACAACAAACATTATAACAAAAGACAGTTTAACAAAAAAAAACACGTAATGAGCTTTGAATGAATGAAAATGAAACATCATTGCCTTCTAAACTAGAATTTGTGTGAGTGTGTGTGTTTTTTGGTGTATACATGTGTTTGTGCAGCGGTTTCATAGAAATATTACATATGAGAAGTTGTATCACTGAATGGGAACATAATGTCCCACAATCCTGGTCGTGGTTGATCGACTAAAAATTTTAAAATGAAGTTTTTGAAATGAATGATATCTTTTTTCAATAGGATACCTGATCGTCGTAGGTAATCTATGAGTGATGACCCGGTTACCATAACTTCTGAACATTCTAAAATTGGTTAAAAAAAAAAAGAATAGTACAAAAACCGTCCATGCATCCGTTTACAGGAGTTTTCCAGCCGACAATTTCTCACAGTTTCTAGTTGGATTTTCTTTATCTACAGAAGCGGCAGATAAAGACCCGAAAGCATTCAAAAAAACATTCTAAAATTAATTTTGAAATAATACTTTCAATACCTAAGCGGAGGTCCGGGTTCGAATCCAGCATGCTGTCCACAGATTTTCTCTTCCTAGGAGCCTCTACAGCTCACTGTCCGGTGATGGACAGTGTTGTCTGTAACGAGAGAACCGGAGGCCGGCAGTGCATTGAATAGGCTCCAGGCGCCAATGATCATGATGTTGACGCGCCTTAAATTTAAAAAACAAATAATTTCAATAAAATGGAACTATCAGTAGCGGTATGTTCACTGGAACTTAGGAGAAGACTAAGTAAGCGGGTTTCTTCAGTAATCAAGTCAAAGTTTCAGTGATTTTCGGTTTTTCTTTCTTTTTTTTTTGTATTTTTGGGGAAAGAAATGTCTTTTATATTTTGGTGAAAACTCTATTTCAAAAATCTAACATCTTCCGAGATGCAGTAGGTAGCTTTTACAGCAATAGATCGATAGAATATTATAGGGGATATTGCACTACGACCTGAAAGCATAGAGCCCAGTGCACTGTCCATCACTCTGCTCTGATGCTTTTACTGATAACTAGTGTATCAATTTAATGTGCTACTTTATTTATTTAATATGTTTTAATTTTTTTTAGTGGCCTTAGGGCCTGCAAAAGGATCGTGACAAATGTATGAAATTGACTTTTTACATCTATGTGCTGAAGACTCCTGAGTAAGAAAAAATAAATCCAGAGGAGAGCGGTGCAGTGATTCCGCTCTGTCTGATAGTTGCCATTGAGCGGTATCAGGACTATGAGGAGATGAATGACCTGGAGTGTATGGGCCAAGAGCCAGCCAATTAGCTCTAGAGACTCCGAGAAAGAGAAAATCTAAGGGTAGCACTCTGGACTAGAACCCGGAACCTCGCGTTGCCAGTCTAGAGCGCGCTAAGACTGAACTAATCCCCCCGAAACCTACAATACTAGCTTTTACAACATAAAAATTAAAACAATTGAGTAAAGTCAAATTTCGTGCGGAACATTAGAGACGGACTCGATGGTCATACCTACATGGAATATATTAATTAATTTCACTTTCTGAAATTCTTCACATTTTTGGGATATCTTATTCTCATTCACTGTTTTAGTCCAATCTATTGTGTAACGGAAACTATAATGGAAGACAACAACTGAAAATATCCTGTGGTTATATCAGAGGTGTCCAACCGAAATTGTTTACTGAGGTCAAAACCAAAAATAGAAATACACTGTGGGCAGCACATATTTATTTGTAACAAAAAATTTAAAATTTTTCTTTCATGTGGAACTTGTATTTCAATTTTTTCACTTAAATTTTTAATACCATCAGGTATTTTCGACGTTGTACACGGTAGTTGTAAATTTTCTTCAGTCAATTATACTTAACAATCCTCAATTTTGAGAAAACATCATAAAGATAGGAGGTTCCCATGCAGCTGCAATGCTAATTGCAGTTTTGGAAGCGTTGCTTATATAAAGTAGGCGTGGCCAACATGATTATTCTAAATTTCTGATTGGCCCACATTTCACACCTTCAAATCTACACTGTGATTGGTTAATTATTGATAGCTAATTATTTCTATGAAAAACTAGTTTAGAATTTTTATACTAATTTTTCCTCCGTAGGTATATTATAAATTATCAAATTGTGAAATAAAAACTTTTTATAAAAAAAAAATGCCAAATCAAATTTCTAACATAATATTTACTGTTTTGTATAATTAATGTGAGCTATAAAGGAAAATCCTCAGAAATTTTATTGCATTGTTGAAAAATAAGGCAAAAGATAATTGTGCAGAACTGCAAGATGCATGGTCGCTATTTTTTATTTGGCAGTATATCCTAATGGGAGTGTTAAATACCCACAGAAATTTGCAATGAAATTTCCGAGTACTTTTATAATTCACAATAATGTTAACAGACTTATGTTAATAAAGACATCCTTTAGTTTATGCCCTTAAAATCCTTTTTTCAACGAACTACTTGGTATTTCCAATATATAGTTTTACCACAAAACAAGAATTTTCTCTGGACATTGGAAGATCAGGAAAAAAAAAAAATTAACTAACTGTTTTTACTTTAGACCCTGAAATAGGGTCTGGACTAAAACAAGTAATAAGGTCCTTGTAATATCGGGGAAACCTTATACAATCGGTTACACCTGGTGAAGACTGTACAATGCAAATTGAGATCAATGTTTACCCAAAAGGTAAATCGAGGAAACAACATTCACTGTGTACAGTTGTGTCTGTCAGTCCGTTCACGGCCAGGTATAAAATTGTTTTATCATATATTTTTATGAAAAAGATTTAATATTATTAATTATTTTCTCACTTAAATAAAAACAAAAAACAAATGTGATGTAAAAAACTCACTTAATTTTCTGTTATTATAATTATTACAATTGTATATTGAAAAATTGTGTTCAAAGTAAACGTTTAGTTTGCAGTGGCATTACGAATAGATTTAGGTTATGGGAATTTATTCTAGCCGTTTTTAGGGTATGTGGGCTACCTCAAATGTGTAGCAGTTCCCAGCAAAACTTGGAACAGGAATTTAAGTCTATTTTTCGCCAGAATTGCCAGTAGCTAAAGATCTACTTTTTATCACTATGAGTTACACACTACTATCTCTCACTAGTGTGTGAAAGTAACATTATTCAACTATAATTAGTCCGAAATCTAGCAAGAAAATTAATATTAAAGCTGCCCTAATGCCGTAATTATACAGCTCTGTGAGAATCTAAAAACCTAAGAAAAAAAAAAAAAAAACTAATCTCAACATTGTTATAGATTCCGTACTTTCATATAAAAAGAATTCACTAAATCTAGACCTGAAAAAAAAAAATCGATAAAAAAACCTCGATGGCTAAATTCGATAACACAATATAAAGTAGAAAACAAAAAAGAAGAAAGAGAAAAAAAATCATTTCAACTGACTATCCAATCAGACGGAGACCTGCTATTATTGGACAGTCAGCCAGGATAGCCATGAATCAGAATGTGTCTGTCTAGATGTTTTTTTTTTTGTATTTTTTCAATTTTTTAACAGGGATTTCACAGGAATGATCCTGCAAACCCATCCACTTTTCCTGCCATTTCGTCAGATTATCTAAGTCACCTTTCATTCTTTTCAATTATGTCAATCTGGAATTTAGTATTGTGTGAAAGGCTTTTTTTTTCAAATATGACAAAAATTAGAAATGAAAGATTAGAACTGTTTTGATTTTAATAAGGAAGCTGGGAGGGGAACGTTCATATTACAGTTATTTATTATTTTTATTACCATGTAGAGAAATTTGTTCTGCATCATTGGACGATCAGTTTTTTTTTTATTGGCCTTCAATTGATCTATCAATGGGATATGAATTAATTCAGTGCATGGTCTACGTCATTAAGACAATCAGGAGAACTGGTATTGGGCAGAATCCGGATAGGACATACTCGGCTATCCAGGCACACAACTTCCTAACACAGTTCCTTCAAGTGAATGTAAGGAATGTAGAGAATCTATCAAGGTGGCTCTTAATTTTGAGAACTGCAGGTAATACCACCAGGATAGGCTGTCTGCAAGGCTTAGAAGAAGATTAAAAGAGATCACTGGAAACAAGGAACAAGAAATAGGGAAAATATTTAAATTTTTGAAGAAAACCTCACTGCAGGACAAACTATGAGAAATTATGAATAGTGATAGTTTAGTTTAGAACAGTTAGTATATTGGAGATTTTTACAAATGTATAAGTGGGATTGTCTGTAAGGGACTGAGATAGTCATAATAATTAGGAGTGGTTAGATAAAATTGTGCACAGATGCAAAAGACCCAGTTGTCATTGCACTTTTAAGCTACCAACAAGCAAACAATTGATTAACAGACTTCTAGAATAGTTGCTGCTTCAAGAACTTACAAGACCCATTAATAGTATATTTTACCAATAATTGTCTTATAATTCGTCAATCGACAAATAATCTCCGTTAATCTTCGAGCTTTTGCAAATAATTCTTAAACTAATTAGATTTAAAATTAAACTTTGCACAAAAAAAACTGTTTTCAATGTACTGTTTGATGAAGTCTATATTCAACATATCTTTCAACGTCAAGCATCGATATGAGGAATCGACTCAAAATAAATATTCTGCATTAAAACACAAAATTTTCTCTTAGAATAGAATAGAATAATGAAATGAAAGAATGATACCAGCGGTCCAATGAACAATCACCCCGATCCAAAAGGATCTATTGTGAAATCCTCTCCCTCCTCCCAGTTAACTAACATTAACCCCACGTTCAGAGTGTACTAGCAATTCTAGAGCTCTAACAGGGTCCAAAAAGCCGTCTCAGAGATCGATCTGTAGGTACATAGTCGCAGGTGAATATACCCCCCCCCCATTTTACGCAATTTTTTCGAAAATGATGATTTTCTTTAATATAAATACCTATTCTTTTATTTGAATCTACTTTAGTTTACAGAAGAATTTATTTTTGAAGGATTTGTGGGGCTCTTGAAAAGCGCTCGTAATGGCAAAGTTATTGAGCGGCGTTACATTTACAGTCAAGCAAAACCTGCCATGGTCACAATCAGCCAGAGACCCATATAATCTTTCTTAAAACCCTACGGCCCTAAGTGACCAGGTATGTTCTAAGGTTTTGCGAGCATCCCATAACTTCCAATAATTCAACAGGATACTGATTTTTTTTTTTACTGTCCTAGGAAAAGTTCCTGGACCATAAACGTTGTGCTTGAACCCTTCTCATGGCGAATTCATCGTTTTCTCACTGTCTCCCACATATCCAGCATATCCCTGGTTCCCACGAATTAAGTGAGCTTGTTATAATTGCCCACCCCGCGGTGACGTATGCAATCCAGATTATTCTACTTACTACCTACATCAAGTTTAAAGAAAATCTTGGAGCAATTATCTGATAATTTGGTAAAGTGGCATTTCCGAATGAAGGATGTTTGACTAGAAAAATCACGGGGTGAAAATTCAGCCAGGCACTAGTGAACTTATTTTCGCGGTAAAAATGCAATTTAAAAAAACATTTCCATAAACAGTAATAGTAAGTGAAAATTACTAAATGCAAAATGTTCCAACAGTTTTACAAACAAGAATTTACAAACATAATTACGTGTTAATTACACTAATAAAATTTAATAAACTCTTCTGCAAACATAAACAACATAATTTACATAATTTATGGTCGTAATAAATCATAAAACCAAATATTACATTGTTTTATTGAACAATAAAAATATATGCACTTAAGATAGAGAAGACAAAGGTCTTTTTTTTATACATACATTTTTCTAAAACAATTTCCATAGAGGGCAGCACTTTAAAGAGAAAGTCATCTGGTGTGAAAAATTCACACAATTTCTCTTTCTTACAGTTTAAGATTTAACTAATAAACTTCTTTCAAACTTATAATTATTTCTAAGCATTTTGCTTGTCTTCAATTTTATATCAATTGGCGAATGTAAACTTAATAAAATGATTTTTTTGAGGACATCATACACTCCCCCCCCCTCCAAATCTCTTTAAATGAACATTCTCCGAAAAAAGTTCCCAATAAAAATGATTGGACTCTGTATTTATAGTTAGTGTAACAAATTTAATGAAATCCATTGGAGTTTGTATAGATAAAATCGTTGAAACTGAAATCACTTCAGTACAAATGCACTTCCGGCCAACCGATTTTCTTCAAACTCAGAATATTGGTAACATATTTAATTCTATTTAATATTATTTAGATGATACAATTATATAATACCACTGAAATAGCACTTTATATGTAAACATAACCCGATTCCTATCCCAAAAACTCCGTTAAATGAATTTTTCCAGAGAAATGTTTCGAAAAAATGTTACAGCTTTTTGTTATAAATGTTATAAATATTATACGATTAGTATATATTGTACACACAATATTGTATACTACGTAATGCACACATATTGTACACACAGTATTGTAGTATACTGTCTACTGCACACATATTGTGCACACAATATTGTATACTGTATAGTGCACACATATTGTACACACAATACTGTAGTATACTGTATACTCTACACATACTCTACACACAGTATTGTAGTATACTGTATACTGCACTGCACACATATTGTGCACACAATATTGTACAATGTATACTCTACACATATTGTACACACAGTATTCTAGTATACTGTATACTGCACACATATTGTACACACAATATTGTACTATACTGAATACTGCACACATATTGTACACACAATATTGTATACAATATTATAATATATTTATAGCTTGTTATAAATGTTATAGCTCTTTGTTAATACATAAAGTTTAAAGAAATTCGTTGGAGCTATTTTCAAGAAAATCGCAAAAAAAACTGAAAATTCCATTTAGGAAAGTGGCACTTCCGGTTTAGAAATTTCGATAACTATGTATGGGATCCCATTGAACTTTCTCAGAGAAGTTAAGAGTGAGAGAGAGTTAAAAGTGAATGCCCGAAACGGGTCGATGACCACAACAAGAAGCAGCCAATCACAAAAACTTTCTCTGATAAAAATTATATTGAAGAAAATTTATCAATTTCTTGTAACTCTGTAAACTGCAGTAAGAGAAAGTCGTGTGAGTGTTTAAAAAAAGTCTATAAAATGACTTTAACTTGAAATGAATGTCAGCATTCTTTTGGATAAGGTGACTGTATTAGAGGCAAAAAATAACTTTGACATAAATCCGAAAGGGAACAAGTTCTTTCCGATTAAGATGTTCATATAATGTCGATCTGTTTTTGGGATTAAATAGCCCAGTGTAAATGGGCGGAAATGATAAAAAGGAAAAATAGGTGAGAAAAAAACATATAAGCCTTATTTCTGAAGATCTGTAATGACAGATGTAAACAAAAAAAAAATAAGAAAACTTGAACCTCTTAGGCCAGCAATCCTTACTGGTTAAAAAGAGTAGACAGGTCTGAAATATCTTTAGTAAAGGATAGATTGTAGGATCTTCTCTTTTTTAGTGAACCATTCTGCGTGTGTGTATACTCTTATGTGTGTGCTTAAGGATTTAGGCAACACTTTTAATCGGATCAAAACAAGTCTAGCAGAAGAAGTATAGTAAATAAAAAAAAATGACGTCAATAGGTGACGTCATGCCGGAATTTTTACTTTATTTTTTCATGAATTTGATTTTTTTATACTTTCTCTTATCGCTATAGTATTGCGATCATATCGCATTTTTGAAAATGGCTTTTCACCGGAAATACATGTTCTAAGAACCATTGTTTACTAAAGTGTCCAGCTTTCATGCTATCGACAAATAATACAATACACACATACACACCACACACACACACACACACACACTCACACACATAGCACAAAATCTCCAAAAAAATATTTCTGTCATTTCTTTTGGAACCTGACTAAGTGGATTTTCCGGTGAAAAACTCAATTTCAAGTGAAAAATATTCAAGTTAATTTAGATAAAGGAAAAATATAAGGGTGTTTATGTGTGTATACGTATACATTTGGATTTGTTTTGGTAAAAGGAAAACTAATATAAGGTATATTTTTTTCCTGATGGTAGGGTGGCATGCCTGAGGACTGGACGTGGTGGTTGGTTGTATGTGGAAGGGTAAAATCGTTTAAGTATAGCGTGCCTAACCAGATCCTGTCCATGTTAATTCCGTTGGCTATACAGAATCTAATTAGAAACTCGACACGCACCAGCTGGTATTAATTAAAAGTAGGTGGAAGGTGTGTGTGTGAGTGTGCAGTATTATATACGTATATAAGTCCTCGCGCGCGCGCGCGCGTTTGAGAGTACGAGAGAGAAAGAAATTAAAAAAATAGGGGAAAAAATTATTTCAAAAAATATAACGACCATCTACTGAAGGTGGTGGGGCGAGAGCATAGAATCAAACTGCGATAATTGTAAACGATGGAATTGATTGGCAATATTTCCACCATCGGGAAAAGATTGATTTATTTCAATAAATAAATAAAAAATCTGGTGTGCACAAAAATCACATGATTTTCTCCTTACCAATTTACAATTTCAAATTGATTATTTGATAGTTTTTTGTTTACATTCTCTTAGTCCTAGTAAGAGGAAATATTGCAATCGTGTGAAATTTTCGAAATTGACTTTTTAATAGAAAATTAAGAAATCTAGTTTTTGAGGTCCCCTGAGTTCGAAAAAAATATTTTTAGCAATGATGTGTGTATATGAACAAAATATCTCAGAAACAAAAAAAAAAAAAAGATGGCAGGACGTTCAAACTTGACATTCTGTTGAGGCACAATCCCTGCATGAGATAATAAAGCTTTTCATCAAAACTCGTCAACCGGAAGTGCGACTTTGCTGAATGTATTCGCAATGTGAGTACAGCTTTTTATGAGGGGCGAATTTGATGGCGATTAGCAATGGGATCAAAGCGCCTGCACTACATATTACACTATCTGCCATGCCTTCCCCCCCACAATATTGGCGAATGGGCGTCAACTGGGATAGCCAATTTCTCATCTAGAAGTTCTCCTTAACGGTAAGAGGAATTGAATTAAAGCCTAACATCTGTGGAAGCTTAAAAATCGGTCACCGCATGAAATTTAAAGCGTAACCATTAGTCGCTACATCAACTTCAACATGCATCATTGGAACTAGCAAGGTTTCTAACTAGCCACATCACTATTCAAACAACTCACAACAACCAGAAAGGTATCTGACAATATGCGTGTCTCGTAAAAGACACTTAGGTCAAAAAATAAAAAAAAAACACAACCAGAAAACGTTATAAAATAATAAAATATTTTATATTAATGTAATTAGCATTTACAGGATGATGAAATGTGTTCATTGCTGCAATATCAGTATGTATTTCTTCAAAGTACTGCAGGTTTAAACAATTCAAACGCTAATGAAAAAAACTTTGTTCGGTTTTTAATCTAAGAAAAACGGTTCGCTTATTACCAAATAGGTGACCTCTCAAAAAAAAACATATTCTACGTTAACAAATTTGATTGATTTCTTCACCGTAACAAACATTCTGATTTTTTCAATAAGAATAATGAAAAAATGAAATATACGTAAGTCTTATATTCCATTAGAATGAGAAGAATTAAAGAATCGATACTAAGAGATCGAAATCCAATTTCATTAAAACCCCATAAAAGAAATTAACTTGAAACAAATACAACAGACACAAAGTGAATGTATGAGAACCGTTATAATATCGACTGTCTATTGATTGCTAAAGGGTGAGAGAGTGAGACAGATAGAAAAGGAAAAGCTTTTTGGCTTAGTGTTCCTTTTGCCATTAAAACCCGTTTGGCATTATTGCTACTGCATTATAAGAATGATCGCAAAATAAATAGAATAAACTAGGAATAAACACTGGAAAAAGGAAATAGTACAAAGCGTAAAAATACACAAAGAGGTGGATAAAGCTAAAAGAAATAGAAGAAAAACGATGAAGATGACGATGAGGTAGTAATCGAGTAAATAGTAATAAAAACTATCAGGAGTCTGTTGGCGAGGGGAGAGGCAGAACAATGTAACAGATGTGTTTTTTATAGTTATTTAAGAAATGGTTGTTTATTAATTAAATGGATATTAGGATGGGAAGGGCAAACGCAGGCAGTGTGTGTAGGGAGGGGAGGATTTTTTATTATTATTTCTAGTTTATTATCGTGAGTTTAGTTTAGTTATTGGTAGAGAGCAATAACTATATGATAGTTGTTATGGGACGGGGGCAGAACCATTACTATTAAAGGGATTGAACACTAAACAGGATGCTCCAATTGAAGGGGAGAGGAGACCATGGCTCTTTCTATTTTCATTATAAAAGTTACTCATCAATGAATTTCTAATTTCTTTTTTAATTTCCTTTTTTTAGATATTTAATATTAATACTTTTCATTTTAATTAACTGGTAGAAAAAAAAATCTGGTGTAAAACACGCAATTACTTTTTCTTAATAGAATCTACAAAATTTGTAATTGACAAATTTACATCTAAGTTATCATTTTTCTAAATGATTAGTTTTGTTCTTCCTTGCTAACTAACAATGGGAGTATCATTTTTGAGTTTTGAGTATCATTTTTTAATTTTTTTGAGAAAAGTTCAAAATTAAAAATGACGGGGTGTTCCTCTCTATCTAAGTTAATATACCAAGTTTAATGAAAACTCTCGTCGGTGTCTTTATGAAGGTAAAAAAACAAAGAAAAAAAATACGGTTCAGTCAGATCGCATTACCGTCAATAAAGTGACGATATAAGAAAGTGAAATCTTTAGAGAAAAGCAAAACCTCTAAATTCTCTCATTTTAAATGAATGAAAAATTAGATGTAATTAGTGCATGTATAATAACTTTTATAGAAACTTGTTGAAGCCGTTTTTGAGAAAATCGCAAAAAATTCAAGAAAAAACTGGGTTCTGTATATGGCAAAAAATTTAATTGTTTCAAATTTGGAATCCTATAATGGTTTTGATATACCTTCAAATTATAGTGGTGTTGTAGTGGTTATGAGTATGGGCTTGTAACTGGGAGGTCCCACGTATAACTGCTAAATTTTACATTCGTTTGAAAATCTTATCAGTTAAGTAGGTGCTTCTGCCTCCGTCTGCGATCCTAATTTGGTAGGTGGACGTTAAGCACGTCTGAAAAATAGGCATTACCATACAGGGTGTCCCATTTAAACGGGCCACTTTTGAAATAACTCATAAACGAAGGAAGATATCAAAAAAGTGAACATAAAGTTTGTTGAAGTGTTTTCGCTCTTGTTTATGATAGTGTTAGTGTTTTTTGATTTTATTGCCGTCTTACACCTTAAATCGGTAGTAGAAAGTGGCAATTTCATTTTGGCCCCCGCTTCTTACTACTGCATTGAAAAGTATTAAAAAAATGAAGAAAAATGCCGTTAATCTCACTTCAGTTTTTCAAACATTGCCGAGATATTCAATCATAAATAATAAATTTTCGTCGTTTTTTTCCTGTTTCTCTTATAGACTAAAATTAACAGCGGATTTTCTTATTAATTTCTAATAAATAAGAGAGGTCAAATGCAAATACAATTTAAAATCTATTTTAAAACCATAAGGGACTTAAAAATCAGGTAAAACATCATTCAAAGAAAACAATATTCCTTTATTTACAAAAATCGATTAAAAAATATTTAATTTTTATTCAAAATGACTTCCTCGGCTTAAACGGCAAAAGCGCAGTCGCTGCCCAACAGATGAATTTGCTAATCATATCTTGACTGCGGAATTGCTAAGCAGGTTTGGATTAATTCTTCTCAAAATGTTTCTGGAATAGTTGGTTCCTTGGCATACATTTTTTTGAGATATCTCCCCCCCCCCCAAAATCAAGAGGGGTTTAATCTGGCGATCTGGTGGGCCAGCTTACCGGTCCCTCTCTCCCGATCCAGCGGTTACTGATGAACATTGTGTGTTGGGTGAACAAAAATATCTCAAAAATGAAAAATCAATGAAGCTCAAACTTGGAATTCCATTTAGGTACTACCAGTAGGTAGTACAGACAAGAAGATTTAGGCCGAATTCCATCAAACGGAAGTGCGACTTTACTTAATGTGTTTCCAGCTAATTTTACGCGATTTTCTTTAAACTTCGTTTACTATTTACACAGTGATTCCTCAATCATCTTTATTTGAAACATTTTCCCAGGAAAATTGAATTTTTGGAGTGTTCTGGCGGGGGGACAGTAAAATTAAGTTTCCCTATAAAGTACCACATCTATATAATATATGGTTGTATTCACTCACGATCTGCCTATCTAACATCCTAGGAAAACAGGAAGGAAAATTTAAGGAGGTGAAGGTGAAGGTTATGCTTTCTCTAAAGTGCCATTCAGTTCATTATTATTCTTCCATTCTATTAACTTTAACTGGTGGTGCGACTTTACTCAGTTGGTATATTAACTATAGGTAGAGAGGGGCAGCCGTCATTTTAATTTGGAACTTTTAGAAAGGACTGGAAGATCACATTTCTCTCAAAATATTCGTTTTACTTGAGATTCCCCCATTGATATATATAACACTGAATTAGAAAACTAATCAGTTAGTAGACATTATAAATCATTTATTAGCATATACATTAGATGCATTGCTAAAATTCTAAATGGGAAGATAATCAGTTAACCGGAAGTGCCAATTTACAGAATGGGTCTATGATTTTTTTTTTTTTAAGAATTTGTTTGAAAACGACTATAACGATTTCCTTTAAATCTGGTGCTAACGTGTAATTTGGCAGATATAAACGTGTCACTTTTATTTGAAACAATATTATCCAGAAAATATTGATTGTGGATAGTTTGATGGCGGAATTCGTGGCGTTAAATTTCAAATATTATATGGAGTTGGTGTTTGTGGCGCGTTCTGCTGGCCCACAATATAATCACTTCTCTATCTGCCAAGATTAGTAGGTAGGTACTTCAGCTGCCCCCTCTCTCGCACCTATATTAATGTCAGGATAAATATGTAAAATTTGAGTTTAAAGGGAATTTGTCCTCTTATATATAATTATATTAAAAGCAGTGAGAGAACTTATAAATTGCATTAACAGGAGAAAGAGAGTGCTTCACATCAGATTGTTTTCTGGAGAATGCAACAATCTGGATTTTTTTTATAGTGAGAAAGCCTTTATTCTGTTAAGCTCATAACAAATTCTATTTCTGCATCGGCTTCGTTCCTAGTTAACGGTCATGGGGCCCTGAAGTACGCAAGCGCGCATACAGAAGGAGAATGGTTTTCACTGAATTGAGGAGAGCACCTCTGTGATGGTTTTTACAGAGAAATGAGTGGACGTTATTGGGCTGGAGTACCGAAAGAGAGAACTGGACTGGGGTGTACAGTGGCAGAAGGAATTAAAACCCCAACCAATTTACTAAAGAGGGGTAGAGAGAGAGTGAGTTAGGGGACTCAGGGTCCTCTGGTCCGGCCTCCACAAACCTTTCTACAAAGGGTATACGGCCTCGACAGAGGTTCACTACTACCCACTCTCATACCCGTTAACAGAGAAAAATAATTGGCTTCATTGTATTATATAAATTGAGTTTGGGAACAATCATGGGTAGCACGCAGCCGAAGGCCGTCAGCTAGTTAGGAGGGAGGAATGGTGTGGGGAGTGCGGCGGGTGGGGATCTCAATATCAAACCTTTGTCTCACTCGCTCTCTCTCGCTCTCTCGCTAAAGGGCTCCTTCTCTGTCTCTTTCCAGTTTCCATGGCCAAGGCAATACGAAGGGGAACCTCAAAACTCATTCACCCACACTCACTCACACACAAAACAACCTCCCCCACCCTTGTTTCACTCACTTTGCACTCACTTGCTTTCACCATTACGAGCTGACGACGACCACCAACAACATTGCACCATCACCATCATACCATCGTCGCCAAATGGGGAAAAGTAATTTCAATTCTGAAAATTATTGTGTTTGTACAGGTTATATGAGAAAGGCCAGTATGGGGGAGTTGAATCTCTTTTCTCTCTCTCAATCCCCACTCTCACACATTTCTAGGTAATAGGGGGGAAGGTTAGCCTGCACTCCATTCCACACTTTGCAGAGTAAAGTGGTAAAGTGGAAAAAAAAGATTTTTTTTTTTTAAGTTTCTCTTATGCATGTAAGAGAAACTATTGCGAACGTTATCAAATTTTCAAAACTTGAGTTTTTCACCCAAAGTTTTTCAAATGCATAATTTCAGTTCCTCGAAAATACTTACTGAAAGGGTGTCTGCGGAAATTTTGCCGTTAAATTGTAAATGTAAGGTTAGTTAAATGTTACTGGCACTCTTTTCTGGATTACATTGTAATCGCCGTTCTTCTACCGTCTGGTTAGATGCTTGGCCCCTTCTAACTCCATATTTTAATGTTAGCGTTAATGGGTAAAATTTGAAGTGAAAAGAAAATTTGTAATTTTATACTAATTCTATTAAAACGGCAGTAAGAGAAAGCCGTGTTATTCAATCCAGACTTTTATTTTTACTAAAGAAAATGATCTTTTCAAGAAAAAAAAAACGATGAATCGCCTCCGGAAGTTCAAACATACATTTTTTTTTTAATGAAGGCGCGTCAACATCTATGGTCATTGGCGCCCGGAGCTTCCTCAGTGCACTACCGGCATCCGAACAGTGTTCTTTCGCTACAGACAACACTGTCCCTCACCGAACAGTGAGCTTGGAGGCTCCTGGGAAGAAAAAAAATCTAAGGGGTAACTGGACTCGAACCCGGGAATAACTTTACATTCCGTTTGAGTATCAGCATGATATTCGACAGGAAATTATTTGTTAAAATTCCTCAATCAGTCAATACCTCCTCAGTATTTTCAATTTTTTTCTGTTAAGGCAATTTTAAAAGGAAACGGCTTCGACCATTTTCATCAGAGTTTCTTTTTTTTTTTACATAAAACCATCGTGTAGGTCTATCACTTTTATTTGAAACATTTTTCCTCAAAAAATTGATTTTAGAGAGGGGGGGTACTGGAGGTCTGTTATTTTAATTTGCACAACATTTCTTGATTTTTGACAAGAGCGGCTCCACATAAGGCCGCTCAGGTATACAAGTAAAATCAACACCACAATTTTTATGGCCAGCCAAACAAAACTTTGTATCGTTGAATTTTAAAGGTAATTTCTTGTTTAATTGTATTAATTAGAGTAAGAGAAAGTCGTGCGAGTGTTTCACACCAGATTTTTTTATTTTCAGATTTGAGCCACTACCATCTTTTAGATTTTGTCATTGGTTGAGTTTTAAGGCTTCTCTAGATTTGTGGTTGTATTTCAGTGTATATATTTGTAATGATGGGGGAAGCATTTGGGTTGATGCTTTTTTTAGGTTGGAAGATGGGAAGCGAAGAATAAAATGGTCCAAAAGAATAGAAGAGGAAGAGAACTTAACGCAGTTTAAGTTTGTATATGAATATATGTATATACATTCATTATGCATTTCGTTTAAATGGTTTAGTACACATACTGTGTGAGTGAGAGAGAGAGAGAAAATTGAAGAGAGGATACCCCTACAGATTACTTTAGTGACTAAGCAAAATGGGTGCGCAGAGGTATAAAACAACCTTCCTATATAATACCCATAAAGGGCTGGCCAAAACTCATTTCTACGTTGAGTGTGTATATTTGTGAATACGATGTTGTTGTGTGTGCATGTATGTACTGGAGACACTATGTGTAAGTGAGAGAGTTAGAGAACTTGGCGGGAACCTGTTACGGCGGGAGATGTGAGATGTACAGGCTGGTTTATAATTAATATCGACCAGAGAGAGCTCTCTGTATTAGCCTGCTCTGATAAGCCATCCCTTCCTACTGCTGCCACAATTCGTAACTTAATACCATTACTTAACTTTCCAATATTTCTTAGGCACATCTCCTCCCACTCAAAAAATATAAGCTCCATCCACCAGCACGTCTGGCTAGGATTTCTATTCCTGAATCTTATTATAGACTAAATAATAATCATAAATGTTTCCCGATTCTCCACTGTGACTAAGTCTGAAGGTCTGTCTTCACACGTACAAGACCATGCTTTAGAGTAACAGCTTTCTTTCAAACACTAGAGGAACAGTGTTCATACAGTATTTAGGTAATCCAAGATTCTGAAGCTATCACTATGTCAGATGCAGTAAGGATCTTGTTAAGCCACAATTTAGTGCCTACTTTTCAAATTGTTTGCTTGCAGAATGCTCTAGTAGTATGCTTTGGTTGTCAGCAAACTGTCAGTGGGAAGGGGTCTGAATACTACTTCCATATCCCGGCAATAATGTCTACAGCAACATTCGAGCAATAAACTAGGACTTTGGAAAATTCTAGTTCACTACCAAAATTCAGTCACACTCACTTTCCATTTAATAAGCATCTACACTTCATATGCAAACATTAACACCTACTGGCAGCAACAATGGTCCTTCAGACAGCAAAAGATATGGACTTTTGTAGCCCTTCTACATATCTTACATCTACAAAGAACTTAAAATGCTCTTCCCTCAAGAAATTTCACAGTTTTCAACATGGAGTAAGACATTTTTATTTTACCCATTAACAGACAAAGACGTCTCACATATTTTGTTATTGTTAATCCACCTTAAATGCATGCAAACTCTTAATTTTTAATCCTACACAATTTTACTTAATTTTTATGTCAAAGGATTTCTTTTTCTTGTTTGTTGTTCTTTCCTTCTTTGTTGCTTTGTTCTCAGATCTTTATAGATTCTGTGTTTCATTAGATTTACGTATATTCACAATAAAATTCTATATTCTTATAGAATTCTATATTCTCAATATATGTACTTCCGGTTAAACTCGATTTCTAATATCCTAAACGATCGCAAAAATTTCGAATATAAAACTTAAACATCCTTATTACTTATTAACATCTATGTAATTATTATTTTTTGTTTTTGGTTTTTATGATTTAATGAATACAATATTTTTTATTTATTTTTTATTTTAATTGTATTAAATTAATATAATAATTATATGATGAGTTACATTAATATACAATATACTAACGAGTTAATTAAATTAATATACTGAACCATTGTCTATTGTATTCAGATGACATTGTTATAAATAATAAGTTATAATTAAAGCTTATATATATATATAGTCTCCGTTCTGTGTTTCTGTTATAATTCTTAGGGTATTATAGTACAAAGTATATAATTATAATATCTATTCTGTTATCTGAGTCAATGCTTCCGCTGGTGGTGTCAAATTAAGTTTTAGCACAGTCTAATCATTCAGGCTGAAGTTTTCCAGTTAAAAAGTCATATAATTTTGTGGATTACTGTTTGCTTGGGCTTACAAATGTAGGATTTAAATTTCCATGACGTAACAGAAAGCCTGCCGGCTCTATGGATCTATAAATCACTCGACCATCTGGTCTAGTGTAAAACACTCACGGAACTTTCTCTTACGGCATTTAATACAATTTAATGGACAAAAGTGTCCCTTGAAATTATAATGTTTAAAAATTGTTTATTTCGGTTTGCATTAAAAAAAAAAGGAGGTAGGAGGTGTTATCATGAATACCTATATGCGTGTCACTTGAATGGAAGCGGGTTCTGTCTAAACAATAAAGCTTGTAGCGGCAGTTTTAAATTTTAACGAAACTGACAAGAACCCCCGTCCAAAACACACTTAATGCCCGTTTTTCCGGAAATATCTTTAAAATAAATCTGTTATGTTTACATCTGTGGAGAGACGATTCCAAATTTAAAGAAAATCGTTGCCATTGCAAGAAAATTCCCCCCTACCACAAAAAAACGATTCTTTTATGTAGCCCTTCCATTTAACCGATTTTCTTCAAATTTGGAATTCTAGTAATTAACTAATATATATTAATAAATAGTAGAAGCGTAAATAGTACTGAAATGTTATGTTGAAGTATGCTTGTTTCGCAAGAAAACTTGACGTTACTCCTTATCCGGAACATCCCAAAAATAATTTTTAAGGGAAAAATGTTTGAGAAACAAATTTGACAGGATATTTATGTGGGTAGGCTAGATAATATACCAAGTTTAAAGATAATAAAAACAAAATGAATTTTATGCTAACGTTCAGATAATTTAAAGGTGTGATAGGTAAATGTGTAATATAAAAATGTTTAACAGTATCTTGTTAATTTATGACTCTAACATAAACTCATTCTTTAAATCCTTTCCTGAACCTGGCTATACTGTTTTCTAGAAAATTTGGAAGAACGGAATCAAGTCAATAAAGTTGTAATTCCGGTTAAATAGATTTACTTTTACGCCTTTGACATTTCATCAAGATATTTAATTCTTATGTAATATTTAATATTATTGTACAGTTATGGTAGAAGTGTATTATTATTACAAGGAAATGGAAGTAGCCCTTCCATTGGAGTGGAAGACCAAAATCAGGCTCCCCTGGAAAAAAATGATTCAAAGAAAATGACGTGAAAAGAGAAAAAGATTTAGTAAAAAAGACATTTCCGGTTTTTTGTTCAGATGTAATAGTATCCGAAGAGAGGGATCCATAGCAGCGAGAGAGAGACATAAAAATTGAAAGAATCACTCACTAGTTTAGGCCAGACTAGAGTGAGAGAATCTGTTGAAATACAGATATGGGAGAATATTGCAGGAGCCTTGCAAGTTCATACAGCAGTCACATTGCGTCAACAACCTTTCTCTTTCTCACTCTAAATCTCTCACTACCATGTTATATATTACGCGTAAAGTCCAGGCAGTTTGTGTTACTTTCCTTATTATAAGTGTTCAGCATTACTTCCAGTTCAATTATATTTAAAAATGTTTCAAATATAATTGATTTTGCAGTTTGTGTGTACCAAATTTTATGAAAGTGTTAAAGCTATTTTTTTTTGCGATTTGTTTCGAATACAGTTTTGTAACATGTGATCAAAAATAAAATAAGATATGTAGAAATAACGTATAGGTTTTCAGTTGCAGATATACTGGCAAAACAACTACGTTTGCGTATTTATTATATTTATATATATATAAGGTATAGGTGTGTGTGGGTGTGCGTGCGTAAAAGAAGAGAACAAAGGAGAGGGGAGAGTGATAAAGGAAAAAGACTGGTAATATCAGAATGTATAGTATAGCAAAACGATACAGTACGGTTTGGTGAGTGTAACAAATTCTTACTACGTAACCAGAATTGTGAAGGACACAGACAGGGCAGAAAAACAGGATGAGTGCAAGGCAAAGTTGTTATGACGATAGATTGGTGAGGGGGAAGTGGAGATGGTGTGTGTGCGTGTGTGTATGTTTGGCCGTCTGAGTAAACTCTTGTCGGACGTCCATGAGTAGACGTGAGTTAAGTCTTTCTCCTTACATATACATACACGGACGCACATCTATATATAAACACACACAGAGTTAGTAAGAGAAAGTAAAGAGAAATAGAAAAAGGCATATAGTGGAGAACCTTGTTTGGTGATTGGGTTGATACAGGGATGGTTTGGAGAAGAACTGAGAGCCAGAGAGGAAAAGAGAGGGACTGAGCGAGAGCGAGAAAGAAGGGAAGCTGGGAAGTGGTTTTTTCCCTGGGAGTATGTGGTGGGGGATAGTCTATCAAAAAGGGATCTTGGGTGCTCTGTCCCCCCGGCCACGGCCGCTTACTTTGGACAGAAAGGACGAAGCAATTTCAGGTTGAAAATTGAAAATGGATCGCGGATGTAGATACGAGAAACCAAACCTCCCCTTCCCGCAACTGCTTCCCCCCACCGCTGAGGAAAGCCACCCACACAATTCCTCCTTATTCCATTGCTCCTTCCACTGCTATCAACTACTACTAATATTACTTTACTACTACTACAACTACTACTAAGAAGACCTTAGTATTGCTAAGAACCAAACCCATCGTCTTACTCCTTCTAGGAAAGAGTGGAAGAAGATCTAAGACCCTCCTTTCCCAAGTCTCCCCCTCTGGACATTATGGGCCTTGCAATAGTGAGAAAGTAGAAGTAAAGAGGGCGCTATAGTAGAGTAAGCAGCAACAGCAGGAGGTTACTTTAACTTCTTATAACCATTTTGATTTATTTTATTCTGTAAGTGGATGGTGTATGGGTGGAGGTTGGTCCTTACTAAAAGGGTGCGGGATGAAGGAGTACTGGGGTGGCTCCAGCAGTGGGTGCACTAAAGGTTTTCTCCCTGAGTACTCCCTTTTTTTTTCTCTTCCCTTTCAGAACCCATTACCGTTTCTCTCTTCTACTACCACATCTTTTACACTCTTAAAAAAAGGAAAAAAAAAAGAACTCCATTTTTGCCGCCAAACTTAACCGCGCGCACCACTTTTATCATATTAGTTTATAAACAGTGTTACCAACATTACTGGCTAGATAACTCCAGCCTAGAGTTCCTGATATTTCCTTTGCTCAGTTTGTCCAGCTCAGTATAATCTGATATAAAGCACACATGCTACTTTCTTTTACCGCAATAAATACAATTATAAAATTCACAAATATTCTTTAATCTTGGTATTTATTTTTCAGAACTCTTATATAATAAATACAGAATGATTGGGGGAGGGGCATTTGCATTGTAGTCTAGAACGCAGCACCAATCACACTGAACTAACCCAAATAACAATTTGATCTCTTTGAGTGAAGCTAACACATAACTCATTATTCACTAAATTCTGGTCATTCTGAGTAATAAAAAGTGTAATTATAGTACCAACAGATCACAAATATTTACTTTAAGACTTATTAATCAACCAATTACAAGAAAAAACATTTTACAGATTGGGAATAATAAAAGGACATTCATGGGGGAGGGGGAGGAAGAAATTAAAAGAACGAAAGAACTCAATATCAGAATTGAATTTCGAAATGTAGGAGGTTATGAACCTCATCACATTTACATATTTTCATTCTACAGGACAATGGCCCAATGACAATGAAAAGAGTAATAGAAAAAAAAGAGCTTAAGTAAGCACGATTTTTAATGAAGCTCTTAAGGTTAATTATAATTAAGAAAGTGGGCCGGTTGTTATAAATAATTAATGAATTTTAATTTAAACTTCTTTAATTAAAATAATGGAATGGATTATCAAAATAATGAAAAATACAATTTTAGCAATATAATTAATAGTTGGAATGAGTTAAAAATAAGGAAAAATGATATGCAGCTGGTAGATAATATATATATATATATATAAACTTATTGACTTTGAAAAAGTGTCCAGAAAATGGATATTCATATAAACTGATGAATATATTTTATCAAAAATTGTTAAATGAAAATCTACATATGACGATTATTGGGCTCTCATAGAAAGGAAAACAACTCTCACAATATTGTAGATTCCAAAATGAGTGTTGGACAGATATTCACAAAAGATTAAGCATCAAGTACAAGAAAAGAATTGGAAAAGTGTTACTCACATAGTTGTAGAAGTGATAACATTGTATCCCAGAAGAAAGTGCCAATAATTAATAAACAATCACATTTGAACTTTTAACAGAGCAGGTTCCTCAAAACCTCCTTAAACAAACATTTTCTAAGAAAAATTACAAAATCATTATGGCTGAGCAGTAAGTATTCTACGTTGAGCAAAATCGATGTTACCGTTTTTTGAGAAAAACGCATAAAATTCTAAAAAAAAGAAGAAGAGTAATTTCGCACTTCTGGTTGATGGATTTCACCCGGAACATTCGTATCAGATGCGATAGTAGAGTACCTCAGCGGAATACCAAGTTGCTGGGGTTTTTTATTTTTGAGAAATTTTGTTTCATCATTGTCATTGTGTTTCATCATTGTCATTCAATTGTGTTTCATTATTTCATGTCATTTCACTATATTTCGACTCTGGAGACGACTGATTTCATATCATGTATTTGCGGTGAAAACACAATTTCGAAAATTTGGCACGAGGGTAATACTTCCTGTGACTAAGGAGTCAGAGAAAGCTAAAAAGTTCAGTGATGCCATTTTTCCGGCAATCAACTAGTAAAGTGACTAATGAATGTGAGAGAATATATGTTATGTGTTGCCTAACATCTAGCTAGAGTTTGCCTAATATGGGGAATATCCGTAGAGATGCCAAGATTCCCGTAAAACAGTAGCTAAGTGTAATTCCTTCACAGCATTAGACAAGCCATTACAACACTACTAGAAAAAAAACCTGAGTACTCGCTTCTGTGGTTTAAGTATCGCGTCTATGGTTTTTGGAATGGCTATTATGTCGAATATTTCTCCAGGGTAGTGGCTGAATTAAATTTTAAATCAGCATGGTGAAACCTGAACTCATCCGATGAATCATGTTTTTATCAAGTTTTACAGAAAGATAGCAATGCAAGCTCCCAGATCAGCCCTATGAAACTAAACTGAACAAATTTGGCATTATTTCTGAACTTCTGATTATATTTTATAACAATTATAAAAATATTATTCAAACCTCAAATAAATAAAAATATTTTCCTAGTTCATAAATATAACCTCCCTGTAGTAGGATACAACGCCTAATAACCCTCAAATTAGGGCTTAGTTTCATCAATAAAATATAACCCTATTCATGCCCACTTATTCGTTGATTTGAATCAATCAATACACTCTGTACATCATTTAATTTAGTACAGAGTGGGGCGGCCGCCGCCAATTCCCCTCCATCAGTCTTAAATGCTGATTAGATTTCATTCATTATACGGTTCTAGATTTATTTCACCAATGTTATTATTATAAACAACCATGTTTCATTATAAAACTGTAAAAACAATTGTAATTTTTTATTTTTTTAATAAAATTATTTATTTAATCAACTAAATGCCAAGTTGAACCAAAAAAAAAAGAAAGATAGGAACAAAGAGTGACAAAGAGTGTGAAGAACGAGTCAACGATCCGAATTAACATAAATTAGAAGTAGCGGTGATTATTCAGTAAGAGATGTTACCTCTCCATGGAGCTAAAACTCTTGTATACTTAATGACGGAATATGTAAATCAGTAACTATTGACGACAGAATAACCAACTAATTATTTTTTTTTTAAAATACCAATAATATTTCTATGACTTCCTATTGCTCCTAGACCAAGGAAGTATTGCAATCGGGTCAAATTTTCGATATCGAGTTTTCAACAATCCGTTTGGATATTACCATAGGACCCGACAGGAAGTTTCTGTCAAAATACTTCAACCGGAAGTACCACTCTACGAATTGATTTTCCAGTTTTTTGCTACATTTTCTCGAAAATTGCTCCAACGATTTTCTTTAAACTGAGCTCAGCCGATGATTCTCGTTTTTATCTAGTTTTACAGAAATAAGGAGCTATCCACTACAGATATAATCTGTCCACTACAGAAATAACCACTATCCGCTACAGAAATAAAGAGCTATCACTTCTATTTGGAACATTTCTGTAGGAAAATTCATTTACGGGGTTTTTTGGTGGAGGATTGGTGTTATGTTTTCCTCTAAAATGGTATTTTAATTTATTATGCATCTAAATAATATAGATGACCAAAAGAGTGTCTTTACTGAACAATTTTCTCCGTAAAAACAACAGATTTCATTAAATTTATTACACCAACTTTGAGTACAGAGACCAATCACTTTTATTGGGAACTTTTTTCGAAAAAAGATCATTTAATGAAGCTTGGGGGGGGGGGATATGGAGGTTATGCTTTGATCAAAAAACTCATTATTTTCAAGTTTAAATTCTCTTCGCAATAATATAAAATTTGAAGACAAGTAAAAATTTAGTAAGAATGATAAGTTTGAAGGAAAATCTAACAATTATAATTCTGTAAACTGCAGCAAGAGAAAGTCGTGTGTGTGTGTGTGTGTGTGTGTTTCATACAAGAATTTTTTTGTTTACTTTAATCAATTTATTCACATCTATTAGATCACTTAGGTAAGAAAAGTGATGTTTTTGGAACTTGGCCTCTCGGAGTGGATCAGTTTTAATGTATTAATTCATTAAATGTATCAATCCTATTCATGAACTCTGTTCTTGTCTAGAAAAATTGCTCTTTAGAAGGTTACCAGAGAGAGCTGCCTTTAGGTTTCCCTTAACATTTTTATGGACCTACTACTTGATGGGAATTTAATGTTTTGCTAAAACTTTGGCATTTTTGGACGTCAATGTCTTTTTAATAAGAATATACTTCTAACAGATTGCCATGACATACTTTGGCATGCCTTGCCTGCAACATAATTATAAGGCACCGCCCACAAGCTGCATCACTCCATAAGTCGCGAGAGGCGTGACTCGTCTCTCTACCACAAACTATTAAGATTCTGGCCGTAGAAGACAAAGTGATCCTCCTAGCTAACACCCTACGATGCAGGAAGGAGCAATAGGGGAAGTTGAGAAAATGCGCGCTACTCTCAACTAAGATATTTCAACCATTTCAGTCAACTCTACATCAAGAAGTCATCACACACCGTCACTCTGCCAGCTCAGTCTGTCTTACTTTTTTCAAGCTACCTTACTCTTTATTAGTTCGAAAGAGTAAAGTTCTTGCAAAACTTTGTAGATAGACAGAATTCAGTCAGAGTACTTTTCACTTATATCATTATCTCGGTTTAACCCCACAATAACTCATACTAGTGTTTCCGAGTTGGGGTTTGCTAAAACCAGATACTTGCACGCATAAACTACCTCTGCAAGCCTTGAGTGTATTGTGTGAATGCTGGGGAAGTATTAGGGTAAGTATAGTTAGTATTGGATTGGAGGTACTGGAATACCTTCAGGGACGCCAAGATCCCTGAAGAAGTGGCTAGTCCACTTCCTCCCTACGGGAAGCAATCTTACTGAATGTTGTTACCCCGCCTCACGATCACTGGATGATCATACAAGATTTTCCCAACAAAACACTAACAGCAGTGTTGCCAACATTAATCAAACAAATTTTTTAAAGTTTGGATAAAAATAGCAAAAATATAAATACATACTTATTTAAGTATAAGTTCTAAAATTAAATATTTGTTATAAAGGCAAAGCAGCACTTTCAAATTTCACAGCTGGTCTAATTTTCTTAAACAGAAACAAAAGACAAACAAAGGACAAAATGAATACAAACTTCCATTAACTAAATTAAAATAGAATCTTTATAATGAACAAGGGGTGGATCAATTGGACCATTGAATATCTTTCAAACAAATGTTTGATATAGAAGTTTTGTAATGTCTGTACGTAAGTATGAATGTGATAGCTAACTAAAAAAAAAAGCCATCAGTATATTATAATACATAAGCATGCTACTACTAATGCATTGAAGCATTGAGACCAAAACCATCACATCAAGAGACAGACAAACATCAATACAATTTATGATAATAAAAGCGGGAAGTTTTGTTGTTGCTCTTGGGTAAGAGAAATGTTAGGTGGGGTGGTGAAGAAGAGGGCTAAAATAGGAAGGTGGGGTATCTAGATGGGATATATTGGTAATGGAGGCGCAAGGCTGCTGCCGCCTCTCCGGAGGTGGATCAATGGTGTACAAACAACTTCAATTCTATATCTATCTGACGGCCACCCTTTCACGATCGCAAAACACACACACACACACACACATTCTGGATAACCAATCTGGATGATACTGGCTATTCAATCCAGTTTTTAGCAATCAACATTTTTAAAATTAGGTTATTTATTTACTAAATGTAATAATACTTAAATAAAAAAAGATTTCCTTCAGAAAGGGTACAGAATGCTGGGTTAATGTTTAACAATACCGGGGGTGAAGTTGTTCGCGTCCGAGATTGTTCTCACGTGCCCACTGGATATCCAACTAAACGAACATCAGTCACCAGCGAAGCTGTCTTGTACTGAGAGAGGGAAATGGTAACAATACTACATTTTTACTTATATTTCATTATTTTATTATTTTACTGATTTCAGCTAAACAGTAAAATTTGTTTACTGAAATGTCACGTCGTGTGAATTCCTCCTGAGCTCTAGAATTTAGAAAACGCTGTAGATTACTGAAAGAGTTGCAGAAAAAAAAACTTGTAATATATTAAAATAACATTCATCCAAACTCAATATTGCCCCAGTTCTACCATACAGAATGCTAATGTTGAGGCTCTCGAAAGTTGAGGCTGTAGTATCCTTATAGTGTTGTGTACTTTATAGAAAAATTAAAGCAATATGCAAGTCCACTTTCAGTCCCATAATGGGAATAAATATATTGTTAAAAATTTCAAGTTTGAATGAACTTTGTCTTTGTTGAGAAAATGAGAATCACTAATTGAGAAAATCTTGTAAAAATTTCATTTAGTTCAAAATATATGTACACTTTACATAATTCAAAATTTTGTTAATAATAGTAATACATTTGTTAATTCAAAATTTTATAGTACCAATTAAAACAAAAGGTATATAAACTTTCAGTTTGTTTATAAATTTATAATTGTTTACTTGGTTTAAAAATAGGAAGTAAACAAAAGATAACTGTAATAACTAATATAAACTAATAAAGAAAACAGTTAGATAAAAAAAAATAAAAATATAAACAATAGAATCTGTTTTTTGATAAATTTTACTATATTTGACAAAAGCTGCCTTATTGTATTTGGAGTTCGTTTGTGTGTCTACCTGAACATTGTTATTCTAATTCTTAATAACATTTAGACCAGCCAGTCAGTCAGACAGGTTACAAAACAACACATAAACATTATTCTAATGAGTTGTGTTAGGAATTTTTAAAACTAGCTTTGGTACCGTTTCATAATTAATTTTATTATAATTAGATAAAAATGGAGGGAAAAAAATATTTCTTTTATTAATGAGCTCTGTTATTGTTTAAAAAGTTGTTTTTTTTGTTTCTACTGTGGTTTTTAAATGAGTTTTATTTTTTGTTTAATAATTTAATTAATAGAAAATTTATTATTTTGTTATTATGTTTTAATTTTCCTTAAAACTGAAGAGGAAATATTGCAATCGTGACAATTTTCACCAAAAACCACTGAATGAGACTGAGTCTGAACAAAAGTATCTCAAAAACGAAGAACTGGGTGCTATGACCGGCAAAGATCTGAGGCATGCATCGATCGATCGGACTGAAAAACTAGTGAAAATGTAGACATTTTCAGAGGACACCTGAAACAGGTAGACCTATTGGACGTGATGTAGACCTAGCAGTTTCTTTGGAGAGATGCAAAATAAAGCGCACTTTTAATTGCTGATGGATAGCGACGTTGTCATTCCGACGAATGTTCAAAATATGTGGATGCTAGGATGGTACTTACCAGGATCTTACCTAGAACTATTCCAGATTATGAAAGTTCTAAAAGAAATATACTTGTTTTGAGTATTTCATTATTTATTCTGTGGGAAGGAACCAGGCCCTACGCTATCCAAAAACCATCTGGACCCATTAGTTTTCCAAAAAAAAAGAAAAAACTAATCACGTGCCGTATCTAGAAAAAAAATCTATACCTTTCCCAAATATATGCAAAGAGTCCGAACCAGTCGCACAATAAATTTAAGTGAAAAAGCGTAAGATATTTCACAGACATCCTGTTCTGACCAAAGGTCCTATCCTGTTCTCTTCGCAACCCAAGTAATCCATCATAAGATGAACATTTTCTCCTTTCTGTCACAAACTCTACAAAAACGATCTGGACCATAGCCCCCACGCCCCTCACTTAGATATGTCTTCTAAAACCTTGTCCCTTACAAGGGCACCAACAAGGCGCCTCAAAATATCCGCTCCGAGTGGATCCACCAATGAATATTTTAGACTGCCGATAATTACTGAACTCAACCATAAGGATGCTATGAGCCGTACATGTTTGGAAGTTAGAGACTGACTTCTTTCCAGAGTTTCGCCAACAACAGGCTTGAGCCAATCACTTCCTTTAGAGAAAACAAATCTGGTGTGAAACACTCACACAACTTTCTCTTACTCCAGTTCTGAAAATTATAATTGACAAATTTTATAGTTTGTGTACCAAATTTAATGAAATTCGTCGAAAACTGAAAAAATGTTCAGTAAAAGCGCCCTTCCGGTTTACTAATTTCCTTGAAATCTCCTTGGCCATCTATTTATTTCTAATTAATTTTGTTTGGATGATAGAATTGTATAATCAACTATGAGAGCACTTCAGAAAAAAATATAACCCCACCCCTCCCCTAAAAGTGCCCTTAAATGAATTTTCCCAGAGAAAAGTTTAAAATAAAAGTTGTAGATCTGTGTATGTTTAGTTTATATAAGATATTTCAAGAAAATTATCGGAACCATTTTTGAGAAATTACGAAAAGGAGGAAAAAATCATTTAGTAAAGTGGTAAAGTAAACGCACTTCCGCTCATCCGATTTTTTTCAAACTCGGAATTTCAATAAACATATTCAATTATAATTAACATTATTTAGATGACAGAATTGTCTAATAAACTGAAATAGCACTTTAGAGCAAGCTGTAAACCCACCTCACCCCCGAAAGAATCCTTAAATGATTTTTTCTAGAGAAATGATTTAAATAAAAGTTGTAGCACATTGTATGGTAGTTGATATACTAAGTTTGAAGAAAATCGTCGCAGCAATTTTTGAGAAAAACGCAAAAAAGTAAAAAAAAACAAGTAGTAAAGTGGTACTTACGGTTGAGGAACTTCGATAGATAAAGTACTGTCAGATCGCATGGTGATACCTAAATGGAATATCAAGTTTCAACTTTCTACGAATTTTCCTTTTTGAGCTATGCTGTTCACATACATACACACACGCACACATACACACAAGGCCATTTGCTAAAAACCACTTTTTTGGATTCAGAGGACCTCAAAACGGATATTTCCGGTGAAAAGTTTATTTCGAAAATTTGACAAGATTACAATACTTCCTCTAGGAGTAAGAGAAAGTAATAGGCTCTTCCAGGCTTCTAGAACATTCTACACCCGGCTTGAAAGAAGAGGAACTTAGAGGTGATGCTTCAGAGCACAATAGATCTTCAAAACTGCAGTGTACCCTAGCCCTCGGAACAAAAAAACAATCCATCTCTGGAGCCGGAAATAGAATTTGGTAGATTTTTGCTCCTCCTGCTTCCATTTTTCGCAACTTTCATGATAGCTACCCAACGATTTTATTAAAAAATAAAGAAAATAAACACTGCCGCACGCAAAGCCAAAAACTCTCTTTACGCCTAAAAATGTCTAAAAGGTTGACAAGACCTTAATTTAGAAAATATACTATTTTGAAGGAAATTCATCAATTAGTATTTTGAGAAATGCATTATGAGAAAGTCAATATGAACGTTTATTTTGGCTGGCAAAACAGTATATTATATTCAATTTAAAAACCAATTACAGCTAATAATAGTAAGTATTATTGGTTTCAATACTAATTGCTAGAAAATAATTATATCCTGTCAAGCTGAAGGGCAAAAAATTCTTGAGGTACAGTAACTAAAAAGGACATGGTTATTTTTAACCACGTTATCGAACAATTTCATAAAAATAAACGGCTATTTCAAATTTTATCCAATAATAATTGGATCAGATGTAATTTTTCAATAAAGGATTGATAAAAAGTGGGGTGAAACACTTGTACCGCCTCTTCCTGTTCCAATGATCACAATGTCTCTTATTGATATAATTTGTCTTTAAACTTGCAATTTTTTTCTGCAACATGCCCCCACCCCCCCACCCACCCACACACACAAACATTTTTACCATTGAGTAATTGTTAGGACAGCTTAATGTGTGTTTGTGTGTGTGTGTGTGTGTGTGTGTGTGTATGTGTTATTGTGATGGTGAGCTCTAGGAGTTTGTAATAGAGAGTGTGTTTGACTAAACCCAGATAGTTGCCCGTATCAATTATTTCTGCCGGACCGTAATGCATAAATGTTGGTGGGTATTAGTTACTCTTGCTGTCAGGCTAAGGGATACCCGCAGGGACATTAAGCACTCTAATGAAGCTATTTCCGTCCTCCCCTAATTACTGTATGTCAAAACATTTCCACTTACGGGTCATTTAGTTTTCGAATTCGGTGATCGCTGTGTCGAAATCGGTGAATCCCCGCAAAAGAATACAGAACATCATGAAAAGTATGCGCCTCTATTTAGATGCGCATTCGAATGGCGAAATGAATGAAACGATGGACGATATCGAACAATTGATGTTCGATGTTGAAAAAGACATTGCAAAAAAATATCAATTGGTTTTTCCAAAAACCAATAACTTTTTAACGTGTTTTTTATTGAATACACATATATGTACATATTATTATTTATGTATCTAATATGATATCTTGGACAATATATATTGTCCCTACACAATACCGAATATATATGTAAGTAGGTCAATTTATGGTACCTACAAGTGTAAATTTAGCAGGAAAACAATTAATAAAATTTGACGACATCGAAAATATTGGTGCTTTTTGTCATGCATCTTTTAACACGAAAAATATTTCGGTCCCCACAGTTTCGTGTTAAACGTATTTCACGTAGTTAGTATAACGAATTTCATAGAATTCGTCGGTGTTTTTATGAAGAAAATCGCGAAAACTGAAACAAACTGCTCAGTAAAAACGTACTTCCGGTTTACTAATATTCCTGAATCTCCTGTGTGAATGGAAGAATCTAAACTATATAAAAAGACTTTTCTGAGGAAAGCAAAACCTTTCCCTCCATCAAAACCCTCTTTAAATGGGGTAAGAGTTTCAAAATAAAAGTTCTGGGTAGATTTTCCTTATATGTACAGTTAGTGTATCCAGGGTAATTGAAAGCCGTTGGTGTTTTTTGTATGGAGAAAATAGCAGAAAACTGCTGGGGAAAGTCGTCACTTCCGTTCAACCGACATTCTTTAAACTCGAAATTTTGGCAACATATTTAATTCTGGTTATTATTATATGGATGATGGAATCGTATAATTAATTAAAATGGGACTTTAAGGGAAAAATGAAGCCACATGCCTGTTCTGTTGCAAATGAGTTTGGATATTAACACTTTTAAGAAGAAGGAGCAATATTGTGAGACAATAAAGGAGTTTTTGTGTTTGTGTATGCGTATGTCGGACAATAAAGAGTGTCTGGTTGCATTTAGAGGTTGCCATGGTAACCATGATGTGGTGGTTAGTTTGCGGTATTTAAGGTAGAAGTGGCAGCAGGATTTCCGATGTTTATATTCAGTCTTATATTAAGTGTTATGTAGCACCATTATTGTCTGTCTGTCTGTCTATCTGTGCTTATTTAACTATAGTCTCCTCTATAATGGTATACTATCCTTTCTGGCTAATATGGTCCCCTATTTATCATCCATACTAAATATTAATCGTCTGTTATTTTTATTGTTTCCGCAAGCGGTGAAATGATGCGATCTCTTTTGATTTTCTGATTCTGATTACGTTTCTTCGAAATGTTATTACTCGAAAAACGGAAATATCGCAGTAAGTTCAAAATTGAAACATTGTCTGCATATCACAAAGGTGCATGACAATATGAACTTTATGGTTAATATATGAAAACCGGAAGTTTACAATTCTAATGAATATTTTCAATTTCAAAATTATATTATAAATCAGCACGGTTTACTAACCGTTATATTTTACCTCGATTGTATTATTGTGGTTGTTTTGAGGCCCCTGAGTAGCAAAAATTATTTTAGCGAATAGTTTTTGGGTATGTATGTGTGTGTTTGTGTGAATGAGCGTGAAATGAAAAATCGCAACACGCTCCACTATGATATTCCGTTTATTAAGCATCACCACGTCCTAATCCAAAAAAAAAACAACAAAAAAAACAAAAAAGTTTCATTATCGTATCTGAATTAAAGCTTTCGTCAAAATACATCGAGCGGAAACCACTTTAACTGAATAATTTGTTTCAGTTTTCCAGTAAGTTTCTCGGCTCCAATGATTTTTAGTTTGTTTTACTTTCTCTAAGCGGAAGTATCGCGATCGTGTCAAATTGTCGAAATTAACTTTTCATGGGAAATACTTATTTTAAAGTCTCCTGAGTACGAAAAGAATGTTTTAGCGAACGACCATTTTTCCAGAAGAAAACAGGATTTTCAAGTGTTCACGCGAGAATTTTCACGTAAAGTTTTCGTCTTTAGTACAATATACGATTCAGCTACTGTGCAAGATTAAGGTCCATTAAATACATTGCTAGAATTCCAACTTTAAATAAACTTACCGGTTAGCCGGAAATGTGAGTGTGAGTTATTCGAAAAGAGGTTTGTGAGTTAGTCGAGATTTTTCTCGAAAATGGCTCCAATAAAATTCTTTTAAATTGAAAAGTTGATTGCACGAAAACAGTTGATTTAAATTTAAAATATTTTTCTGGTGAAAGTGATGTAGAGCGTACCAGAGAATCTGTGCCCCTACCTTTAAAAAATTCTTAAACTATTATTTAAAGTTTTGCTAGGAGAGTACTAGAGGCGCTATCTGCTAGACTATAATGTAGTCACAGCCAGGTATGTCTTTGTATCTTAAAAGAATGAAAAAAAATAACTTCCAACACCTTCAATATTTCTTAAGTACAAAGATTTTAATTGCATTTAATGACGGTGAGATCGTACTTAAGTAAGGAAGAATATCTTGAGAACATCTTACTTGTATATATGAGGAAGTATTGAGATTGTATTAGATTTTTGAAAAGCATAACTCAAAAACGAAAACAAGAAATCGCAAAAAGATCAATACCTGATATTCAATTTAGGCATTTTCCGACATAAATGTTCGAAATTCTTATCGAAATATAATTTAATGTTTTTTTGTAATTATCATCCTATCATAATGATCCTCATTGAGTAGTTCCCCACTAAAAATGCTGCTTCGACATATATGGTTGCATGATCAGTACAAATTGGATGTAGATGAACATTAACATAAATTACAAAATGTCCAAAGTAGAAGTAAACTTGTCCATCACTAATTGAGAACTGGATTTGGAGAAAAAGCCATGTTAAGTGTTTTGATACCATAATATTTTCATAGCTGTTAAAACAAAAAACGGAAAAACATACCACAATGATGTAGCAGGAGTCAAATTAACTGTTAATAATAAACACTATACAAACAGCAGTAAAATCAAAGAGCTGATATATGAACATCGAACAATTCACAGTTAATACAATTCCGTCCTTATCAAATTAACTTGATAAGACCGTAATGCCTGTGTGCCTTATGCAATAATTTTACGGAAGCCCAAAAATATTATGTATCCTCAGTTTAAACCGATTTAAACACTACAAGAAATCTAGAGATAGAGGAAATGTACACAATCACACGAAAAACAATCAGCGTGGTATACGCGGCGGGTGTGGGGTTTGAACGTTTGCGGGTCCATGGGTTTTCCCCCCAAAAAACAAAAAAAAACATTATTCACGCCCCCCTCCGCCACACCCGCAAGGTCGTTCTAACACTAACACTTTGGTCCTAACAAACCCGTAGCTATCCAACCCCAGTGGAAGTGGTATGTCACTGTTTTCATAGCCCTCACTTCTGTCTCTCACTGTGGACTGGGCTAACCAAGGCCAAAAGTGTTTCTGCCAAATAAAGAAGGCTGGTCATGGATATCATTCCCTCTTTCTCTTTCTCAGCCTTTCTCACTCCTTTGCCCTAAACTTACCTTATTGGAGCAACAACTCCTCCCAAAACTCACGCACACACACATACACACGAAAAACAAGTTAACAACATAGCCGCTTCCAATTTGAAGTAGGCCGATCTCCAAAAGGGACGCTGATAGAGGGGCGGGAACCAGAAACAGCCGCCAGTTCTTGTAATAGTAGTTGTAGCTCAGTATGTTGTAGCGGTGGGTGGCAAGGCTGGAATAGGGGTGGTAGAGGTGGGGTGGAGAAAACGAGAAAATAAATTGGTTGACAGGGACAAATCGTTGTTGCACGCTGGAGTCTCTCTCTCTCTCCTGAAGACGAATATGGGGCCGGCGAGTAGACCAATATTACTCTAACTACTTTTTCAATTTTGAGAACGACCTCTTTTGCAGTGCTCACGCCCGCATGTTTCTCCTCCCTTGTGTACACACCTACAAAACACGCGTACAGAAAGCTTCCTCGCAAAACTCTCTCTTGAACATAAAGAGTATTAAGCGAAGGATAGCAAAGAAAAAAGAGGTGGAGGCAGGCATTGTTATGATGCACAAAGTACAGCCAACAAAGTATTGATAACTTATCGATACCAGCGACAATTCTCAAGATAAGTAAATAAATCTCAACCTCGGGCTTTTCCAACTTTCTAGAGAAGTTGTGAAGGACGTTACGAGAATCTTGGTGCCATCCAAGATCGCGAAGAATTACTACTGCTAAGGAGCAAATGTCTGCGCTGTCGATGCCTTGCAAAAAATAAAGAAGTAAATAAATGCAGCGACCAAGCGAGAGATGTTCAATGAAGAGGCTGGCTGTAAAAACCAAAAATCAATGGCCTTTGCGGTTTAGCAGGATTTATCGTGTCTGATTCTCAAATTTGGCAAGAAACTTTACGGGTTGAATCTCCTCAATTCAAGAGTAACAAAAATCAGCATAGAAAATACAATTTGTAGTTGGAAATTTTCCAACTATAGTAATGTTTTGATGTTCGTTACGACCGCTGTAATTTAATACAGTAAAAAGGATCCTCGATATCATTTTTACTACTAGTTATAATTTTATATTAAAACTATAACTTCATCAGTTGTAAAAAATAATTGCATTAATCTAAAAACCATATTTTGTACTTGTTAGTTACAGCTACTCAACTGATAATTGTCAGTTAAAAAATAAAGCTAACTGTTTTTGTAGTTATAAAAACTGCCCAACTCTGTGTACATCGATATACAATCATCTCAAACAATACAATGTTTAAGTATGATTTAAGTGTATGGTGTCTGGCTGCTGGAGTTAGCCTGCACAAGCCACAGCAAAAACAGGAAAACAAGAAAAAAAAGAGATGTGAACATCAAGAATGTGTTCTTTACTAATGAACAGCCTGGCTATACGTTTTTAGCACTTACTTTACTGATCAACAATAATTCATTAAATAAATACTAATTATAAATTGCGTTTCAAGCGTTAATTGTACAATACGAGAACAAGAACGAGTTGTCTGGATATTCCATCTGTTATGAATAATGAAATCATATTAAATGCCAAACAAACATTTTCCGGCAATTTCTTCGGTCGTTAATTGCCTGTTTTTTTTTTTTGTAGTCACTATTCAAGTGTTTGAGTGGAAATCAACAAATTATACTGAATGTTTTCGTAATTCTTATATTATAGATTTTATTTTTTTTTATTTACAGTTATTTGTTTGTAATTATTGAATGACCACCATATAAAAAAGTTTTAATCAATGAATTTACACATTATTATAGTTAATTAATTTGAGCGGGATTATCCAAGTTTTTATTTTTTTTTTTATTTTTTTGTAACTGATGATAAATCTTAAGTTACTCAAACTTATCCCTTAGAATTACATAGAGGTCAATACCGACACTTTTGAGGAAACCTGGACATTTGGTTTTCTGTCTATATAATATTAATTACGATTAAATGGTTTTGATTTTTTTTAAATATATATATATATATATATATTTTTAACAATACATCCGATTGGATGACTTGCGAGACGAGAGAAATAATATGTTTGTTAAGGTTTAAACAATAATAAACTGAAGTCGCTGTGAGAATTGTATTACAGAGTGGGGGAAACGCGCGAGACATTTGAAATTATAATGCCTTTTTTTTGTAATGTAATATTAGGAACCCATTAAAGTGTTTTGTATAATGGGATAGAACGCCTCTTCGTGTACACATGCAGAGACACTCTGATACACACACAATTTTATATATATATGTATTATACATATATATTCCACAAACATGTTTGTACATGTATATATGTATTTCGTAAGAGCATGGTGTTTTTGTGGGTATTTTTTTTTTTTTTAATATTAATAAAACTTTAAATGCGTTTGTGTGTGTTGTGTTGTGTGTGTGTGTGTGTGTGTGTGTGTGTGTGTGTGTGTGTGTGTGTGTGTGGCTCATTCTGTCTCTATCCACGAAACAAACTCGTCGCTTCTTGCCCATACCGTCCTCTATCACTATTACTAGCAGTATTAGTTAGTGATGCAGGCACCAGGGGCACTGCGACCGGCCATAATACCACCACACACAGTTTGGCCCAAGGGATATGACCACGTTTTTTTTTATCACTCTCTCACTCTCTTTAAACTTTTTCTTTCTTTTTGCGATTCAATTTATTTTTTAAGTGCCCCATTAAGGCACCCACAACGACATATGTCCTTAATGGAACTATCATTGTATGTTTATATATATATATATATATATATATTACTTGTATATTGCCTTTCTAACATATACACGCACTCGCCTGCACTTGTACAGACACTATAAAAGTAGTTAAGTATTTGTGAGCACTTATATTGTATGCTGTTAATATACTTCTCACTCTTTCTTCCTCGCACACTCACTATCATCATTCTCCCCGTCTCCTTTTAATGAATTTAAACATTATGAAACGTCTAGTGGTCCACTATCGGGGGCTATCTTTGTAACGCAGCCACCCAAATATGGGTTATATTTAATTCACATAATTAATTTGCTAGACAAAAATAATTCTTTAAAAAAAAGAGTAAATATCCATGTCTTCTTCTTCTGTTTCTTTTTTATTTGTTAATTAATCCAACAATTCCATCCAAGTGTGTTAGACATAACACATTGCAAAGCGAAGAAACCAAAGATCTCCAGCCTCCAGCACAGCCCGGAAATTTATTTTCCAGTCAAAATATTTCAAGTAAAAGGTTCAATAAGGAAAATCTGTAGAGACGTTCGTTGGAAATCGCAAAAAAAAAATAAAAACTGAGAATCCCAATCTATGAAGTCGCATTTCCGATTGACGTATTTAAATTTTGTAGGAAACCTGAGGTAATCGCTCTTTACCACCGAAATATGTTTCAAGTATTAGGAAAGTATAAGTGATATGATGGTACCTACAAAACAATTGAAAGAAAATTGTTCGGTTGTTTTCGAGAAAATTACGAAAAATGAAATAATTTTTTTAGTAAAATACATTTATTTCCAGGTGAAGTATTTTGACCGAAACCTTACAATTAGATTAAATCGTGTTGTCGAATTGAACACAGAATTTCAAGTTTGAACTTCCTTAAGAGTTTTCCTTTTTTGAGATACTAAGGTTCATGAGCACATTCACTCAGATCAATCGTTATGGACGAACAGCGTTCACTGTTAAGATTTCTGGTTTCTGAAAGGTGGGGGGGTTATAATATCTGAAATTTCCTCCCGAATGCTTAAACTATACAGTATAACACCCAACCATAACAACTACAGATATACGACTAAGTATATGTTGCATGAAACGTTAAACTGATTTGATCAATTCAAGTGTGAAAGAAGAAAACTGTGCTCTGATTTGCTAGTTGCAATTGAGACGACCAATCAAGATTTCTACTCCATCATTTGAATCTCTCGTTAAAAAAAAATATGAAGCGAGAGTTATTTGTTTTACAAATATGTCCTTCAATTATCACGTTCATTAACTATCTCCGTCGCAAGTGACGTCATAATATTTTTATAATCGAAATAGTTTACAAATGTGATGTAATGAAAAGAAAATTACGTTGAATAAAATTACTGCATCATCAAATTTAAAACATGACCAATTAAAAAATAACAAAAAATATGCATTTTAATTAATAAATTATTCATAAAAAGAAATCTAAATTAATTTCTTACAAAGAGTAACAAAGTTTACATTTCGTTAGAATGTTTAAAGAGAGAGAAATAACCCTCTTACCCAAGTTTATTTGCATAACTATGAATAAGGGTTGAGGGATTTATAGAAGAGAACATATTTAAACGTGTCTAAACATTGAGTCACAGACCACTGCTACACATTGTATTTCAGATATGCGCACTTAACAATAATTCTAATTAAGCAAATAATGGTACTATGTTGTTTTTTTTATAATTATTATTATAATAGGGGTAATAGGTAAGAGGAGGAGATGATGACGTGTGATTCATCAATTTATCTAAGCTCCCTCTTTGCTTGGTTATCATTACTATTAGTGTCGGACACACCAATTATTATTTCAGTCTAACTCCTAACAAGACAGTTTCACTTCAAATAATTGGAATTACTATTAGAACTACTGTTCGGTCGTCTCACTATTAGAAGAGAAACAAAAAATCTGATGTGAAACACTCACACGACTTTCTCTTACTCTAATTAACACAATTTAATCAAGAAATGTTAAAGTTTACAAAGTTACAGTGTTTAATAGGGCTAGCCATAAAAGTGGTGGTGAGGATTTTACTTGTTACTTGAGCGGCCATTATGTGGAGCCCTTTATATCAAAACCAACAAAACTTGTGCAAAGTTAATTTTAAACTAACTGACACACCTCCAATACGTCTCTAAAAGTCTATTTTTTGTCAGAAAAATGTTTCAAATAAAAGTGATACGTTTCTATCTATACAGCAAACATTACAAATTTAAAGAAAATCGTTGTAACCGTTTTCGAGAAAAACCCCCAAAAAAACTCAAAAACATGTTCTGTAAAATCTTACTTCCGGTTAACCAATTTTCTTCAAATTTGGAATTCTATCAATGCTTCTAATGTGAATTAATATTATGTAGAATGGTAAAAACCATATATTATACTGAAGTGGTACTTTAGAGGAAAGCATAAGCCACTGTACCCAAAACTCCCCCAAACAATCACTTTTCCCGAGAAACGTAACAAATAAAAGTGTTTATGTACTAGATAGTATACGGAGCTTCGAGAAAGTCACGAAAAATTGACAAATAAAAAAATCATTAAAGTCGCACTTTCAATTGATGGAATTTGCTTCAAATCTTCAAGTATGATGCGGTGCTGGTACCTAAACGGAACAAAGTGTGAGCTTCAATTAAGAGCTGAGATGTCACGCGATCATGGAATTTGCCAATTTTTACTACGATATGAAGGCAACTGAAAATTGCAGTAAGATATGTGAATATTTCACAATATGTTATTTATTTATTTATTATTAGAAATCACAATTTGAATAGACGACACATACATAAAATGACTGTTTAATTTATTTAGTAGGTATTTGTAATAAGGAGAAGGTTAATATAATAATATATAAAGCAATAATAATTAACCATAATTAAGTTCCTAAATATATAGATTAATAAAATACAGCAAATTAATAAATGAATATCACCAGTTATGCACGTGTACACTTAATTAACTACCTCGAAAAAAGTAGATATTCCGCTAATAAACCGTTTATCCATTAGAATAATATTTATTTAGGGCCACTTTTAATTACGTAACATTTAATTATGAAAGATAGATAGAGCAAAAAAAAAAAGACGTTATTACAGTAAAAATACACTTTGGATATTAATAAAAAAAAGAAATCGACATTTATATGTTAATTAAAAAAATTATATCTAATTATTAACTCTCACTTTATTTACACAAAATTTATTATCTAGTTATTACAAAACTCTAACAGCTAGCTGATTTCTGGTTGTAGATGAGGTAATTATACAAAATTCTCCTACTAATTGTAAAATATCTCGTGTGAAACACTCATAAGACATTCATTTACCTCTCTTAATTCCAGTTACATCTAAAATAAAAAACTTTTTATAAATATCCAATGCTGATCGCATCTCCTAACATAAATACATCGATGGGAAGGAGAGGGCAAGTGCCACCCTACCAGCAGAGGCATGTAGTAGCTACGCTATCCCTAGCTATCCCGAAGAAAAACTAGCAACGAACCGGTTCTAGAACCAATATCCACACTAGGGTCTAATCCATTTAAAATATATAACAGTCTGAACTGAGTAGAGGATAACTTTAAGTGACCTAAGCATTTCTCAACCTGTTCCGTCCAAACGCCCACAATCTCACAACCCAAGCAACACACCTCTACAAAAGAGATCTAGCATGAGCTGCATTACGTAGAAGATGTCTCTTTAAACCACAATGCCCCCGCCGTAAGGGATCCGATCAGAAGCTAGAGACAGGTCAATCAAACACACAACATTTCATTAAGCTCTGTCCCAGACCTCCAAACAGCAACTTACACTACCGACAACCCATTGAGCTCATCCATAGGGATGAAGCGTCTAGTCTGGAAGCAGCAGGCTAGGATCCAACGAAGGGAAGAGAGGCGCCTAATTTGGCTAACCTATCAACACTATATTGCACATTCCCCAAGATTCCTATATGACCTAGCGGCTAGACTAGCAGTACATTGTTCTTAGAAGAAAAAAATTTGTCCAGTCTTCTAGAACAATTCTAGTACCAACTTGGAAGTGAAGACGAAAGAAAAATTACCGGTCAAAATCCTTCAACCGGAAGTACTACATTGCTGAATACGGTTTTCTTTATTTGCGATTTCCTGTAAAATAATTCTAATAAAATTCATTTTATGATGGTTGTGGAAGAGCAAGGACATAATGGTACCCGAAAATTTGTCTTTTAAAACTGAAAAATAAAAATTTTGTAAGTTTTTTTAAACCAAAGTTTTTTTGTTTCTTTTATATATGCAACAAAACAAAAATGAAACAATAAATTACGTATTAATTTGGAACGATTTTAAGAAATTACGTATAGTTCAATAAGCATAAAATGTTTACTTTTAATAAAAATAATTACTTTTAAATTATAATTTCAAATTGCTTTTAAAAAATTGGACGATTTAATTTCTACAGAAAACATAACCAAATTAATTTAAATTCCAAAAATTCTTTATCTTTCTTTTTCCCCCTCTCTCTATTTAACTGTTAAAATAATATTTATTAAAGTAAAATTACAATTTTTAAATATTAAACTTAAAAATTAAGAAAGGAAGACTACAATTCATTTTGTTGCTGTAGTTGTTAATTCCATTAAATAAATAGAAAACAAAAAACAGGAAAGAATTCGGGAACAGGAGCGGGGAAAAGTAATAAAACCGTACCTACTAAAAATGAAGCAATTAATTTTGATGTAAATATAAGATAAAATATAAAAATAATTAAAAGAATAAATAAAGTTTGAAAATGAGATTTTTTCCCTTCTTTTTATTTTATCATAATAACAAGAATTTTCCTTTAGGTACAATACAGTGATTTTTATACGCAATTTAATGATACAATTTTTGTTTTATTTTTTTCTTTTTTATTATTAGTATTTTTATTAATTAAAGAATTATTCTTTAAATTTGAAGAAATGTAATTAATTTTCAATTTTTTTTTTTTTTTGTAATACAAAAACAAACTTAATTAGGCGAAAATTAATGTTTTACAAAAATTTATTTGTAAAATGAATTAAAAACAAAATAAAAAATGTTGTGTAGCTAAATTTAATGTCAAGGTCATTATTTAAATGGAAGTTTGGATTCGAAAATAAATAAATAAAAATAATGATCATTTTTAGAAAACAAAATAATTCCAATCTACATCCCACACCTTTCTTAATTTTATTGTGATAAAAATATTATAATATAAACAGAAGCAATCTTTAATTAATTTTTGTTTTGCACTTTCTTTCATACTGTTGTGGGAAAAGGAAGTACCACGAACTCATGCGAAATTTGCAAAATTGTGTTTACACAGGAAATAATGTATTTTGAGTTTCGAAAAAAAAAATGTCTGTTTTATGAAACTTTCAATATGCTATTCATTTATTAATTATAAACACAATATTTATTTAATATAAATCCAATTTAGTAAGCAAATAAACGTTGGGACAGATAAACAGTAATAACATTAATAATTACAATACAGAGTTAAGACAGAACTAAAACATGTCGAAGAAAATAAACAGTCATAGACAATCAAGAAGTTAAAGGATTGTTTACAAAATATGATGGTTAAAGTTGAATAACAAAAAGTTCTTAATTTGTATAAAACACTTTGTTATACAATATCGACCTTTCGGCCTGGGAGCCTGGCAATTTTCAGATAACACAACTGTTTAAACTTAAATTTTGAAAACAGAAATTGCTGATCTCAATGCCATATAAACAAATTTATTGAAATAATGATAGCATTTGTTTGCTCCCAGATCGAAAGCTTGATTTCTGTATAATAATGTGTTTTATACAAATTAAGGACTTTTCGTCATTTAATTTTAGTCCAAAAACAAAGTTTTTAAGTCCAATAAACAAAACAAAGTTATAATGGTAAGAGGATTGTGTTTATGTTTCATTAGGTGGAAGTTATTCGCAATTTCGTCAGAAAAGTGGCTTGAAAAATTTTGGTTTTTCTGAGTTTCTATTACTGCTGGTAAGAGGAACTATTACGATCGAGTCGAATTTTGATATCGACTTTTCGCCAAAAATACATATTTTGAGATCTCCTGATTAAGAGAAGAATGTTTTTAGCAAATGATCTGTTTGTGTGTGTGTGAACAAAATAATTCAAAAATGAAAATTCTCAGGAAGTTCAAACTTAGTATTCCGTTTAGGCCCTACCACCGCCATCTGACTGAATTTCGGGCAAAATTTATAAATCGAAAGTGCAACTTTACTGAATGGATTTTCCATTCTTTCGCGTTTTCCTTCAAAATGGCTACAACGATTTTCTTTGAACTTGGTATATTATCTACATACATACGTACACACACACACCTGTAACTTGTAATTGAAACATTTTTCCGGAATAATTTATTTTTTGATGGGGGGTTCAGTAAACAAAATTAAAAAAAAAAATTATTTTTTGTATTAATTGAAGAGAAAGTTGTGTGAGTTTCACATCAGATTTTTGAATAAAGTGTCTGTGTCTAATCCACAGTTACGGATACAAAGGGCTACCATGATTTATATGTTTGTGCTATTGGCGATTTATCGGTTTAGAGATATTTTTCTTAAACACATAAACACATAAATTAACTAAAAAAACATTTTTCTCATTTTCAGGAAGTCTGAAAAACTTAAATTTCCTGTAGAGACTCAATTTTTGAAAAATATTTGACACGACTGCAAAAAAAACAACAAAAAACAGTTGTTAACAAACGATCGATCTCAAGGTGCAATTACTGGCGCACCAGGTGGGAGATGGCTGAACTAAAAATTTATTAAAAAGTTCCAATTTTGATGAAAATTTGTTTATGAAAACTGAGAGAATTCATAAGAGAAAGTTGGGCGAGTTTTTCACAAGTTTCTTTTTTCTCTCCATCTCCCTCACTTTTTTACTTCCTGCCCTTCAAATAACTTTTAAATTATTATTGTTACTTTTTTGTTTTAATTTAAGCTAACTTAAACTTTAGTACAATTTAATAAAAATCAATATTCCAGCACATAAAGCTGGAATTTATTTTTTTTAAATATTTCTATCCCTGACATACACAACATACTGTAGCATACTTAAATTTGTCCTACATTTTTATTTTTAATGCTCAGGCATAAAAAAAAAATGCGCATAAACGGAAAGTTATAAAATTGAAAGTATACAGCGAAGAAAACAAAATATATATTTGCGTTGTAAAAGAAGTATATTTTTACATTCGTCTTTTGAAAGCTGACAGCTTTCACAAATGAAATACGGCTTTTTTCTTCTTATGTAAGAGAAAAACTAAGTTGTAACTTTTATATATCAGGTGTTTTTTGTTTTTTTTGTCAAATCTACATAAATACAGAAGGAAATAAAACGCTTGATATCAGATGTTTGGACAAACGATTGCACCCATTCGCGCTAAAGAAATATTTTAATGTTTGTTTTTTTTTAAAACTTTTGTGGTCATTGGCCGGCGAAAATACTAAGGAAAATTTACTCATGAAAACTGTTCCACCGTAGACCTCCTCATCAGATCATACGATTTTCTAATCTAAGATATTTTAATGATATTATGCCCAAATTTCGAAAACAGATCTTAGCTGTGTGGGGGTAAAAGTTGGTTTCCTCCAGAAGTACCTTCTCTTTTCTCGGCTATATCACTTATTGTCTTATACATATAATTACTTTTCAATGAATAGTATATACCCAAACCTCAATCACTTTGGATAAACCTTCAAATATGTGCAATGAACGAATCCACTGAAGGCAGGCAGAGTCCAAAATTAAAAGCCTTCAGTATGAAAACATTCAACGTTCTCTCTTAGATGTCAAGAAAACTACCAAATTCTGCTAAAAATCTGCAATATTTACTGGTATGCGGGGTAGACATAAATATAATGTTAATGAAGGAACTTATACGGGATATTGCATTGCGAGATCTATTGTGTCCCCCGGAGTCTTCTCAATGCACTAACCATCACCGGATAGTGAGCTGTAAGAGGCTCCTAAGAAGAGAAATCTAAGGGCAGCACTACTGGACTCGAACTCAGGACCACCGCGTTGCTAGTCCACTACTGAGCTAATCCCTTCCCTTAACTCACAGTCAGTAAGTACATTCAGGTGATTGCACTGAAGCACAGTAGTTGCCGCTAAGATTAAACCTCAAACCTTTGAAATTTGAAATATAACGTAATAGATTCCTCTAGATACCAAAAAATGAATTTGTTTTGGAACAAAGTAATACATATGTGTATTGTGCAGTTAGTATCCAAAAATTAAAGAAAATCGTTGGAGCTGTTTTCGAAGATACAGAAAATTGTTCTTTAACGTCGCTCTTACTGTTAAACGGTTTTCTTCAAATATGGAATTCTAGTAACGCTTGTAATGTATCTTACTATATCTGGGTGATGGAACCATAAATTGTATGAATCGACGCTTTAAAGAATCGCCACAACTGCCCCCTCCTCAGAATCCACGAAAAAAATATCACTTTTCCTGGTAAAATGTTTGATCTAGTTTTTTTTTTAATTTGAGCCGCGTCAACATCTATGGTCATTCGCGCCCGGAGCCTTCTCAGTGCACTGCCGGCCTCCGGACAGTGTTCTTTCGCTAAAGACAACACTGTCCATCACCGAACACTGAGTTGTAGAGACTCCTAGGAAGAAAAACATTTAAGGGGAGCACAGCTGGATCGAAACAGGGTCTTCCGCGTGGGAGTCTAGTACGCCAACCACTTAGCTATTCCCATCCTTAGATGATATAGAAATGACTAGATATTTATGTCTCTTGTTGGTAAGGGAAATTTAGAAAAATCTTGTAGCTATTTTTGAGAAAAATGCGAAAAATTGGAGATAAAAGTCTTCAGTAAAGTCCACTTCCGGACGCATGATCCGGAAAAGCCTTGGTGTCGGATATAAAGTGTAGGAGTGACAAGGTAATGAAAGGCTGAGAGACTGAAGATCGTTAGGATTGATCATGTAGCGTTGTTGAGTGTTGCCCTTTATATATATTTAAAGTTTCCCCCTTCTTTAGTTTTCTTTTTCTATGCTAACGAATGGGGAGAGTTGGTGTTATTGCGCACACACGGGAGGGGGGTAACTTTCAATACCTCGCCCTGATGAATGAAGAACGTGCGACCTGTCAGCTGTTTTGACATCCATCTGTATATGAAATTTTCTCAGATAGCTATTGTTTTATATCGAGAATTAAGACCAACCAAAGAGGAAAATCTTCCAAAAAAAACATGATAATAATAATTACGCGCTATTTTTGGACAGTGATAACATTGCGAATATATATAAACTTGTCTTAAAACCCTTTTTCTTTTCCTTTATCAAAATTAGAGGAGTACAAATTAATTTATATTAATAATAAATGTTTTACTAGGAGTTCGGAGAATGAGAATTATATAAATATATATATATATAATGGAATGTAAGCATGATAAAGAGAAAGCACAAACACATAGAAAAGCTTAGCACACAGCTTAACAAGTTATCGACCAAAAAGCTGGTAAAAGATTAATTTATTGTTATAATTCTGTTTTTGGTCTCTCCTCATCCACTCCCTTTCCACTGCCTTCGTTCACCTTCCGAAATACTCGATTCTCTAACTGACGGACAGTGTGGGGAGGGCGAGCGCGCGCGCGCTTTGTCTTCCCCGTTCTCAGCTGTTTAATTGGATCCGTTGGTCAATAAATTATAGTCCTCTATTTACCCGACTTCGGGGAGGGGGAGTATTCAAGCTAGAGAACGGAAGGCTCCCCCCCAGGCCGTCCGTCCATCCAGCCACCAGCTCTATAGACGGCCTACCGTTCTCAATATTCTCTCTTTTGCCGCCTCTCCGCCGGCTATTCTATCCTCTCTCCCTCACTCACTCTTCCTCACTTTCTCCCCCCGGCCGCTCCAGGCACCTACAACCGGCCGGTAAACTCATACCCTAATTATGTTTGCTTGATCAATAAAATTATTCAATTGACCTATCCTTATAACTTTAAATTAGCTCTTTCTACGACAATTTATTTATTTCGTTTTTTTTGTACCTTTTTTTAATTAATTAAAATATATCTACATATATATATTTCCATTTTTAGTCTGAAAAATTAATTAATTACTTGGCCTTTATAATAATAAAAACAAAAAAATTGTTTTTTTTTTTGGTAATATATTAATTATTTTTATCGATTATTTAATTATCTGTGGTAAAACAGCTCATTAATTTCTTGTTCAAATTAAAATTTAAGAAACAAATCTGATGTGAAGCATTCACAAGATTTTCTCTTTCAGCATTTCTTATCGTTCTAATATTATAACAAATTTTTTTGAAAATTCAGAAAAAAAATAACTTAGGTTAAGTCAGAAGAGAAATAAGTTAGGTTGGGTTAAGTTAGACTTACTGAACACTGTATTAACTACGAATAATTAAACACTGCAAGGACTTTACTTCAGTAATATTTTAAAATGAGAGAATGGCAGCGTGAGAAGGCAGTGACAGACTGGCTGGTAGAGTTACGGTGTATGAATTGAGGTACGTTGAACGTTGACGGTGACTCAATCGTTTTGATGAGAGTCAGACACACTTTGTATAAAGGCGGCTGGATTAAACCCTATTCTCTTTACTTTCCTTCTAGTCCCTAGATGTGCTCCTTAGTTTGCCCCCTTCTATTAGGTAGAGAGAGAAATGCAGTGAACTTAAGGGAGGGAGTGATTGCTTCATTCGGTCATGATTCGATGCATTACACCTTTAATATTATATAACCGGCAGAAGTTGTGTCTCTCTTCACATGTGTAGTTAATAATCCAAGTTTAAAGAAAATAATTAGAGCATTTTCGAGAAACATGCTAGAAAAAAATCGAATACTCCTATGCTGTAAAGTGTTACTTCCGTTTGCTCGATTTTGATATAAACGTTATTGTCGGGCCCATGCTAGCAACAAACTAAATTATCAAGTTTGAACTTTGTGCGATTTTTGCTTTTTGACTTATGTTGACCATACAAACACACTCACAGAGATACCCGCAAGCCAGTTTCTATAAACCTCCATTTCGTACTCAGGGGACCCTCAAACTGTGCATTTCCGGTGTAAACTCGATATCGAAAATTTGACTCGATCGCAAATACTTTTTCTTACTAGAGAGTAAGAGAAACATTTTAACTAAAGTTTTACTTTCTGGTTGAGGAATTTGAACAGATAACTTTCCCATCACATGGCAAGATGATAACTCAAACTTTGATCTTCTTCGATTTTTTTTGTTTTTGGAATTACGAAATACAGACACTAAACGCGCGCATACATCCAGATCATAAGTAAAAAAAAAAAAAAAAAAATTCACGAACTCAGATAACCTCAAAATATTTGTTTCTTATGAAAAACTTAAATTTGAAAATTTACACAATTGCAATTCTCTTACAAAGTAAGAGAATTTAAATCAAACCTCCTACTTAAATATTGCTCTGTTTTATTTAAATAAATAAATGGAAGTTTAAAGATTATTTTAAATTAGTTTACTTTCATTATAATTATTTAAATATTAATATTGAAAAGAAAATAATTATTTCTAAATGTTCAAAATGTTTTTGATCTTTTTGTGCCAATTAATAGGGAATTTTAAACAAAAATTGGTGTCTCTCTCTCTCGCCCACTCTCTTCTCTCTCTGTTTCCCTAATAGGGAACACTAATTGCTTCAATTAGCAATATTTACCATCGTTATAAATTTTAATTGGTGCAGTTTATGACATCGTCAGCAGGACTAATTAATGTAAAAAAAGAAAAAAGTAATTTCTTTGAACTCTTTTCACTTTCTCTTACTCATAATAAGAGGAAGTATTGCGATCAGGCTAAATTTTCGAAATTAAGCTTTCACCGGAAATACATATTTTGTGGTCCCTTGGATACGAAGAAAATATTTTTAAAGAATTATATATATACGTATATATATATATATATGTGTGTGTGTGTATGTGTGTGTGTGTGTTTTGTGTGAACAAAATAATTCAACAATGTAAAATCGCAGGAGGCTTAAACTTAATATCGCCCAGGTACTATCATCTCATCTTTAGGTTTCAGGTAAAATCCATCAACCGGAAGTGCGACTTTATGCAGGTTTTTTTTTCTTCAGGTTCTGGGGGGGGGGGGGAACAGTAACGTAAAGATTTTCTCTAAAGTATTACATTAATTCAATATATGGTTCAACCACTTATATATTATTAACATATCCATGAAGCATTGCTAGAATTCCAAATTCCAACCAAACACTGTAACGCTGCAATTTTAAGAGAATTTCTTGATTAAATTGTATTAATTAGAGTAAGAGAAAGTTGTGTGAGTGTTTCGCACCAGGTTTTGTTTTTTCTTTTTACTTTCTCTTACTGCAGTAATATTGGGATGTTGCAAATTTTCGAAGTTAAACTTTCTTTCACAGGAAGTACATTTTCTGAGGTTCCCTGAGTGTGTTTAAAAAAAAAACTAATTCTACTTAAAATTTTTCACTATGAAATTTTATTCTAAACGGATGCTGAAGGAGCTGGTGAACATCATTTACACATACATACACACACACACACACACACTCGCAAACAATGATCTTGATTGTAATTCTCTAATTACTTCCTCTTTACTTTCAATGCTTCATCACTTTCTTTGTTCATTCTTTTTCCTTTTCACTGGTTTCCCTTGTTTTCCACCATTGATTGTTCCAGTTGATCTTCTTCTATGATTTGTTCTTTCACAAATAATTGGGCGAACAAAAATATCCCTTCAACAGAGCCTATCCGATTTCCAAAAGATGTTCATCACCATCTAGGGCTATTGTTTTCCATTCGTAATTCGTTACAAAAAAAAGAAACCTGGAGTGAAACACTCGCAAGACTTTCTGTTACTGCTATTAGTAAAATTATACATACTATAACATGTTCAGGTAGAAAGAGCAGAAAGTATCTATCTATCTGGTAGAAGAACGCTTATTACAATGAAGTTCAAAATAACATTCAACCAAATCTGCATAAAATTTGAAATCTAATGCCACAAATTTCGCAGTAACTCCTTGAATCAATTTCGGGGGGGGGGGGGGGGATATTTCCAAATAAAATGATACATATGTATATGTGCAATTAGTACTCCAAGTTTAAAGGAAACCTGTGTCGAGGTTTTCGGAAAAAATGGCCTATTTGTTAAGTCACACTTCTGGTTAACCTATTTTATCCCAACTGAAAATTGTAACAATGCTTCTAATATATATTAATATAATGAAGGTGGTGAAACCAAAAAGTTCCGTTAGAACCCGCAAAAAAAAAAAATTCTCTGGTAGATAGTATATGAAGTTGAAAGAAAATTTATTGTAGACAGACGTTTTCGAGAAAATCGTGAAAACTGAAGAAAAAACTTCAAATAATTCGCATTTCCGATTGATGGATTTCGCCTGTAATCCTAGAATAAGATGTGGTGTTAGTGTATTACATAAATATATCTCCATTATACCTCAAGAAATCAATAAATGATTAAGAGAAAAACCTTCTCATCCCTCTTTGGAATTCTAATTAGGACTTTGACGTGCCGACAATCCACCAAACTCATCAGGATGAATTTTTTGAAACAGAAATAATACAGCGATAGTAAGTGTGGAACAAAAACAAAAATGCGGTAGATTCCATCAATCCTACTTCCTCATGAGGCAGTAGGGATTGTATACCGGTTTACAGATTTACCGGTTAAACGGTAAATTGACAAAAAAACGTTTTGAAATTTACATGCTAGAAATTTTTATGTAGAAAATATTGTGTTTATAGATATTTAAAAGGGCTAAAGAGATATTGAAAATAAAAAAAATAGGCAAATGTAAGCAACGATATACCTAATTATTGGGTTTGAGAGCCGCTGTAAATCGTACAGAAAGCGCTAGTTACTGTTAGCATATGTGATTTGTGCTCTGCAGTTTTTTGAGATTTTTTGAAGGTTAAAAATCTTTACAATCAACGTTTTTCATAAAGAGTAAGTAAATATCTCCTTCTTTTTAATATTTAAAAATAATAATATGTAAATATTTCACGTATTTGTTAAATTAATAGCAATTTTGAATACACCACATTATCAAACTGGATATTAATGCAATATTATTGTAAAATAACATTAAAATTTGAACCTTAAATAAATTTTTTACTTCTAACAACTGTTTAAAATAATTAAATACAAATATTCATTAGAAGATTCTAATATTATGCCTTAAGATTGTGCAAAATATGTATTATTCTAACAAATTATTTATGTATTATTACAAAAAAACATACAAAAAACTTATTATTATAAAAAACAATTCACCAGTAATTTACCGGTAAACCGGTATTTTAATTTTCATTTACCGAATTACCGGTAAATGAAAAATCGGTAAATTTACAATCCCTATGAGGCAGATTTCGCCTCCTCAGTCTTGGTAGATCTCCTTATTACTAAAGATTACCATAAGTCTGATATCCACTCTAGAGGACATCCTTGGAAGAAGATATCTCGTCTATTTTCTATTAACTCCTACTATTGCTAGAACTTTATAAAAGCCATTTTGAAATGGATATAATATCCTGTGAAAATAAGATGCTAACAAAAAAAAAAAATTGAATAATGCCAATATAGAATGAATGTATTTATTGGTATGATGTATTTATTAGTATGAAAGTATGTGTCAGTATAGACAAAGTCATTGTTACAGAAAAGGTAAACTTTTAGATGTTAGTTCCATACATAAATTTGAAGAATTATAATGAAATTGGAAATAGGTGGCGTGTTCGCCTTTAAGTTAAATCCACTAAACCTAAATAGCTAAGAAAGGTTATATAACAATCCTTCGGTTTAGAAGCTAAATATTATCCTCTCCTCATAAAAATACATTCTAAAAAATCTCTCTCTATTTATAAGGCATTGTCAAAAATTATTACTGATCATTGCAGTTAAAATAAATATTATAATAAAATTCTAATTATTAATGGAAACATGGAATTCATATTTTATTTGTTTATTTTCTATGTTAGTATAGATACTGTTTGTTGCCAAATATGTCAGATTTGATTTCACGCTATATGGAAACAATAAAGTTGGCTGCCCTGGATTTATCTACTGTCACTTGAAATACGCCCCCACTCCAATGGGAATAATAGAAACAGAAAAAGCAAATTGTAGAATTTTTCTTGTTCAATATGTCAACTAAAGAGAATGGTCAAATTTGATATATTTTATTTAGGTATTTATTTTATTCCTTCTTAATGCTGAAAGAGGAAATGTTGTTACCATGACATATTTTTACCGGAAATAGATGATACCGCTCTAAATATTTATATGTACTTATGGTAAAACGTTTTGTATCTGATCGTATCCCGTTTTATGCTTCATGAACTTCAGATAGTTGGTTTCGGCGAGTTTACAGTCTATAGACGGACAGGTTGATGTAGATGAGGTAATAATTTCACTTCATATTTTTTTAGTTGTAAAATTAAGTGCAAATTCGTAATGTATCAGCCTGGGGGAAAAACCGAACTACACAATTCTGCAGACATCTTAGCGTTCTAATGGTCAGTCCATGCAACTATATAACAATACGAATCCTACTTAAACTGAAATCTCCAACACTCTTATAGGCAAGAAGGGCTTCCCTTCCAGTTGATATGTGTAACTATTTTGTGGTTTTGTTGTGTAACCACAAGGCAGAGCGCTATAGCTCACCACATCAAAGTCACTCTGATCTTAGGGCACCACATCTTCCATCTACCAAAGAAGTCCAGTGAGTGAAGCCACAACAGATCCTATAGAATGCAGTTTCTTTGTTTTTGCAGCTACTTCCTTTACAATCATCTACAAATCGACCAATATTTAATGGCCTAAGTTCCATAACCTGGACTAGCTACTTCTTCAGGAAATCTTGATGTTCCAACGGGTTCCCAGCCTGAATTTCACAAGCAGCACTAACTCACTCAGAGGGCTGCAGAGAGATAGTTAATGTGAACAATAATTGGGTTTATGCTGCAAAAAAAGACACAGTACTGTTCAGCTCATCATCACTCACATTTACTCACACTTAAATATCATGCATTTCATTCTATGTCACACCATTGCACAAGAGGAAGCTACAATAGATCTTCTAGTTCATAGTGGAATTACCTTTCTAAATATTCCATTTACCCCAATTGATTTTACTTACTCTTACTCTTACCTGGCATTCACGTCAGATTCTCTAAATTGAGTCTATATGGGAAAAAGACATGTTTTACGGTTCTTTGAAGACGGAAAACAGTGAATAACAGTGATTCAAAAAAAGTGTTTTATACGAAGTTTAAAAAAATTCTGTAAAGAGATACTTCAGGTTGTATCGATTTTGGTCATAACGTTATTTGCTGCATCTCCTGCAAAATGAAATATTAATTTTGAATTTTCTGCAAAAATTTGGCCTAAAACAATGTTTTACGTGCTTTTCCTGTTCAGAAAACCTCAAACTGTATTTCCGATGGAAACTCAATTCAGAATGCCCGACATGAATGCTCCATACTTCGTATTATAGCAATAAGAGAAAATAAAATCTGCATAATCGATTTGAGAGGCCCTACCCCGGTGTTTTTTTTTTTTACAGTTAAAAACTATGCAAATAAATCTATTTGAATAAACTAATAAAATATAAATAGTGGTATTTAAATGAAAATGGCCGAAAAGTGTTACCAATCAGAATCAGACAGTTGGCAGAGTAAAATCCCTCCTGAAACGTCCTCTACAAACACCCACACAGCCCGGCGGAAGTAAAGTAAAGGAGTATGTCCTACGGTTTTACAAGTACATTGCTCTCCTTTTAGCGACTTAACTTTACCCGTACTTCACAGCATCTAAACTTCATCCCCCTATACCCTCTCTCTTGGCCACCACTACTTTAATAGCATGACCTCTGTCTCATTCACTCTCTCTTTCTCTAAAACTACTATAGAGTCATACAGATAACATGATTTTTCACTATACTGCAATTAGCTGTTGCAAAGCAAACCACCAACGACCCTAACATGAAAATCCATTTTCATGCAAAGTGCCCCCCCCCAAACAAACTACATCGCCTAAAAAAAGCTAAAAAAAAAACTAGGTATTCAGATATACTTCTATACAAATTATCATGAAGTCCTGGCTGGGGTGGTTAGCTTATTGTTTCTCAGCAGTTCAGATTTGCGAATAATAATATAAAAAAAAAATCAATTCTAAATTTGGACCAAAAAATAGAAAATCTTGTAGACTTTCCCTTGTTGCAATTTTTTTTTTTAATAGGCGCGTCAACATCTATGGTCATTGGCGCCCGCCGCCTTCTCAGAGCACTGCCGCCTCCAGACGTTGTTCTCTCGCTGCAGACAACACTGTCCATCACCGAACAGTGAGCTCCTAGGAAGAAAAAATCTAAGGATAGGACCGGACTCGAACCCAGAACCTCCGCGTGGAAGTCTAACGCGCTAACCAGTTGGCAATTATTACAATTGTAAGTGACAAATTTTGTTCACAATTTGAAGTGACAAACCTGTAGTTGTCCTAAACAATATGTGCGATAGGAGAACCACATGTTACACAAGTTGATTGAAAACGGAAAGTGATATAAACCAAGAAATTGTTGTAGCCGTTTGTAGTGAGTAATAATTCCAAAAAATTCAAAAAACTATTGTGAAAAATCGCACCTCCGATGTTTCAAAATTTGAAATTATACCAACGGTTCTAAAATATAATAATGTTATACAAGAGGTAAACACATTGATTGAACTTTATACTTGAATTGGTACTATATAGTGAAGCTTAGACATTACTCTTCACCCAGGAACCCCCCTCCCCCCAAGAATGAATTTTTCCTCAGAAAAATGTTAGTGCTGGAAGATTAAAAAAAATTGAAGACCTGAATAAAACTTTTTCGGTTAGTTGGTAGATGGATTTTGCACGAAACCTTCAAATCAGATGGGTTGGTACGACCTAAACGGAATTCAATGATTGAGCTTAATGTGATTTTTCGTTTTTTTGATATTTTGTTCACTTACACACACACACACACACACACACACACACACACACACACACACATAAAGGGTACTCGCTAAAAACATTTTTCGCACTCAGCGGACCTAGAATCATATATTTTCCCATGTAAACTCAATTCGAAAATTTCTGAACACAATACTTCCTCGTATGGAGTAAAAGAATTTAAAAAAAAATCAGTGTGGCATTTTCAAGAGAAAATTCCAAAAAAAATTAGGGAAAAAACCATTCAGTAAAATCGTATTGCCCAACTGATGGATTTTATCTGACAAAATTTCGTATGAATTGCGGTGGCAGTAACTAAACGGAAGAACAGGTTTGAGCTTCCTGTGATTATTCGTTTTTGTTTTGTTTTTTTATTTACACATTTAAAACTGTTTTTCCGTATTAGAGGACCCAGACAGACTTGAATCCCCGGTGAAAACCGAATTTCGAAAATTTGCAAGATCGTAAAACTTCTCTTACTAATCCAAGAGAAAGTAAAAATCTAAAGTGGAAAACTTATTTGACATTCATTTATTTCTCTCCATCAATGAACAACTTTTATTCCGAACTGACAATTTTACAATAGATTCACTTTTAAATAAAATTATATATTTATCAAATAATACATTAAAGTGACATTTAAAAGGAAAACTTAACAAAACCGCTTAAAGCAAATTTTCTCCGAAAAGTGTTTCAAATAAAAGTTTAATCTTTTTATCGAAACCTTCATATCAGAACCGTTGGAATATTCGAAAAACCGCTAATTGTCAGGCTCGTTCGTATTGCTCGCTTGAACGCCAAAATCTTTGAGGCCATTTTCTATTTTCCCATTATTCTATTCAGATATTAAACAGAACGTATACTGTTCGGTAATTCAAACTAAAATAACTAGCCAACCAGTAGCTAGAAATCAAACAAAATTTCCAAATATTATCTTTCGCTTTATACAAAATTTTGAAGTAATTAAATTATGCGTATGAAGAAGATATGCATAATTAAACATTTATGGAAATTTTTTAAAACAATTTTTGTAATTTCTTTCCCGTTTAGATCCAGACGCATCAATATTAAAATCTAAGTTATTGGAAGAACTTGTCAAAGAGGAAAGATATTTCAAGTTTAATCAACTTTTGGGATAATTTTAAAGACGTAGTATACTTTCAGAATGATTAATTTCAAACATGTTTTGGAGTAAAATTAGTTAATAACTCATTATTTCTAAAAATAGAACCTTCGTGACAAATTATATGAATTTTGTTTAACTACAGTATTATATAATAGATAAAAAACGGTAAGCTACACATCTAATTATAAGATTTATCAATGTTTAGTGCGGGGCTACCCTTTTATCGTTCTGAAGTGTAATTTAGAGATAAAACCGGTGGGAAAATTAGATGAATATTTTATACAAATTGTTTAAATTTAGTTATTTAATTAGTTATTTAAATCCAACATACTAACCCGAAATAAGTCTTTGGATCCTTGTCCTCAGTTTCTCACTAAAACTTCGTTAAATAAAAAAATAAAACAATCTGTTGTGAAACATTCACGCTTCCAACGACTTTACTTGGAATGCTCAACTGCACAGCTATAAATATAGTTTACTTTAATACTTTATATAGTATAAATAATTCACTTCAGTGTGAAATATTTTTCGGAGAAATCAGAATTTTGCTTAACTTTATTTAAACTACCATAATAAGATTAATGGGGGGGTGGTAAGAAATGGGCGCTGTCATGTAGCCATAATTCAGGTAAATATTTGCGCCTTAAAAAAAAAGTATTTGATAAAAATTTCTAGTTTAAAGAAAATTCGTTAATTAGAATTGTATCAATCGAAGCGAAAGGAAATGGCGTGAGTCCAGAAAAGAGCGGTAATAACACCCAATCAACCTCATATAACATTTGAGGATCCCACAAATCACGCAAAACTACCTAATATAATTTAAGTGTTGGCAATAAGACACTGTTGTACAAGGTTCTGGTCAGACCTGTGCTGACCTGTGCTGCTCCATGTTGGAGTATAATGAGTGAGACCAATCTGAAGAAATTGCAAAGGGTGCAAAATAAGTTTTTAAGGATTGCCACTGATGCTCCCAGATACACCCCAGTTAAACTCTAGCACGAAGAAACAAAAATAGAATTTATAAAAGAATTGTTAAAGGAAATATGTACAACTTTCTTTCTTAGTACAGCTTACAGTGAAAATAACACAATCAAAAACATAGGATGTTACAATACGAATTGCCATTTTAAACATAAGAGAATTAAAAATATAATATGCCCACCACATCAATAAAGAGACTACTATAGAGATGGGTTTTTTCTTTGTCATTTTTCCCAGCACCACACTGTGAATTACATACATACTACGTGATAGAGACTTTGGTGAAGTGGTAAAGATGAAAATATGGTACAACTTAACATTGTAAATATGTAAATATCTGACAATAAAATATTATTTATTGATTGGTAATTTTTTTTTCGGAAAAATTGTACAAATAAAAGTGATTAATTTTTTTAATTACAAAGGATACGAAAACCTATTGTGTAAAGTCGCACTTCCTGTTAACTGGTTTTCTACAAATTTGGAATTCATAACGATGTTTTTCCCTCACAACAACCACTCCTAAAAATCAATTTCATTCAAGAAGATATTTCAAATACAAGTAATAAGGATTTATGTGTCATAAAGTGTAAAATGTTTTAAAGAAAAAATCGTTGGAGCCATTTTCTAGAAAAACAGAGTAAAGTCACTCTTACGGCTGATGGATTTCGGCCGAAACCTTCGTGTCCAATGTGTTGGTAATATCTAAACGGAATACTAACTTTCAGCTTCCAACAATCTTTTCGTTTTTGAGTTATTTTACACACGCAAACACACATATATAAAAGCAATTTTTTTTTTTTTTTTTACACGGGAGACCACAAAACGTGCATTTCCGGTGAAAGCACAATTTCGAACATTTCACACGATCGCAATACTACCTCTTACAAGGAGTAAGAGAAAGTAAAATAAAATAGATGGAGTCGTTTTTGAGAAAATCACGGAAAAAAATTGAATGGGGGGGAGAAAAAGATTCTGTGGAAAAAAGAAACAGAACCGGAATTTGTGGATTTTTACCAAAAACCTTCATCTCGACTCCGATGTTGATATCTAAACAGTGAATCCCAAGTTTGAGCTTTACAATACTGTTTGTCTCACTCAGTGAACTTTAAAAGCATTTATTTAGAGTGAAAATATAATTTCGAAAATTTCACAGGACCGCAATAGGCTCCTCGTAGTAGCAATAAAAGCGAGAACCGAAATTTATGGTAACCATATTAAAATTTTATTAACTATGAATTACCCCCTCTCACAGAACCCCTAATAATACAATAATTTTTCAATATTCGTTTCTTTTTTAGCTTGTTAATGTTATGTTAATGATAAAAGTTCTCACATAAATAACCTCATTAAAAACAACTAATGAGCAGTGAGAAATCTTAGAACAAGAAAAGAATGACTTGAATGGTTATTAAAAGTAACCAATTTGAACAAACTACACGTAACAAAAAAAAAATGCATAAGAATTCCAGTTTTAAACTCCAAAAACAGAATGAGATGAATACTGATTTTTTCTTTTTGCATTTTTTTAAATTTATTTCACATTCCAGTAAATGAAGTAAGTATGGATTCCAGCACCTGCAGTTAGTTATTGTTTACTCAGCAGGAAGAAAAAGGAATCAAAGAAATATTTCTTTTATTCCCTATAACTGGAAATGCTACATTAAAAACTTATTCTAGGTCTACTGATAAAAATACTGGAATATACTGGCCTGTCATTTTTACTTTCTCTTACACCTAGTGAAAGAGACAGTACTGCGATCGTTTTAAATTTCCGAATTTTTAATCAGAAATAATGTTTTGAGATCCCCTGAACACGAACAATAAGTTTCTAGTGAATGGTCTGTATGTGCGAACAAAATATCTCAAAAACAAAGTGTGGCCGGAAGCCCAAATTTGATATTCCGTCCACGCATTTTAACATCGCATTAGACACGAAGATTTATGAAAAACATTGAGTAATATCATACTTCCGTTGATGGATTTTGCCCGAAACATTTGTGAGATGCCGGTGGTATTACCTAAACGGAATACCAAAGTTCCGGGCTTCAGTGGACACAATTTTTTTCTTACTGAGGGAGTTTTAAAACATGCATTTTCGATGAAAACTCAATTTGGAAAATTCAACACGATCGCACTACTTCCTCTCTAACAGGAGGAATAAGCGGAAGTAAAAATTCTGTAATGTAGCACTTCCGGTTGACCGATTTTGAAGAAACTTTTGTGTCGAATACCATGGTAGTAACTAATTGGAATACATGTTTGAGCTTGCTTTTTTTATTTTTTACAGGACAATGTGGAAGGAAATATTCAAAATATTCAAGCTATTTGCTTGGAACAATTATTATTATTAACCGTCATCATTAATTTAATTTAAAAAAAAATTAGTCGTAATGTTATGTTAAACAAATCTATTTTATAAATGATTAACATATGTGTTTGTTAGAGATCTTCTCTCAAACCCCCTTCCCGAACAAATCCCAAGTGTTGCTATAAGTACTAAGAGTAAACAGCTGGTACCGATGCGAATATCACGTTTACATACGCACACTACATTCACACATGCGCACAAATAAAAGTAAAAAAAAAAAATAATGGTTTTGAAGAAGCAGTGTTCCCTTATTGCAGTTGTTTGTTAATGTACAGTGTGTATGTGTATGTGCGTGTGTGTATGTGTATGTGTGAATGGTCTGGTGTGCGTTTGTGTAGAGTGCGTTTGAAGAAGAAGGCAGTTAATTAGAGTACAATGCCCGCTTAGTACAATACCGCCCAATTAGGGATTCTAATTCCAAACTATGTACCACTCTAAAAAGAGCGGGTCTAGAAAAATAAAAAAATAGTATACATATATATATATATGCTTTTGTCATTCGCTTTCACCCATTTTTATTTAGAGGAGTGGGACTTAGTGGGGAGAGGTGACAGAGAGAGAGAGAGAGAGAGAGAGAGAAAATCTTAAAACAACGTTGTGTAATAAAAACGTTTCTTTTACTTTGTTTAATTATGTTTTTCCAGAATTTTTTATTTATTTATTTTTCATTAAGTTTTTGGAATACACACAAAGTAAAGAAAAAAATTGTAATAAATAAAAAATCCAAGTTAATGAAAAGAATGATTATAATGAACGTATTAATTAGCACATTTTTTCCTCTCACTACCATTTCTTAGTATTGTAAACTAAAATAGTGCGATCGCGCCAAAGATAAACATTTATTATGGTTAATTATTCTTTAGTAGCACAACAAAGCAGTTTATTAGATAAGCACAGGTTCGTTCTTCCAATAGAATAGTGCAAGGGGAACATTCGGGTGGTCTGCCTGATGCACGATTAACTCCTGATTGGGTGTTTGAGACCGGTCATTTTACCGCGCGTCTCTCTTCTCACCAAAACAACCTGTCTTGGTTAAAAGCTGGGTAGCCCAAAACTTTCCAAATGGATCCTCTCTCTGTACGACGCTAGTCCTTAACAAATCTCTATCAAACTTTGGATGAGGGATGATGACCGGGAGATATTAGGGGTGTAGAGAAGGAAGAGGGAGATAGAGAGTGAGACAGTGAGTAAGGCGAAAAAAAGGCGCCGCATGCGGCTGCTAGGAAGAAGGGTAAAACAGGAGTTTAGGGGATAACCACAAGTTTTTCAATCCGTCAAGCCGGATCCGTTCATTAGGTCTACTAGGAAAAGAGAGAGAGGGACAGGGTAATATCGACACTGGTTTCGCCCCTTATACAATTCCAACTCATCCTCTTTATCCAAACTTTGGCGGCGTCAATAGAAGGAGCAGCATTCTCTCACTCACTTTCCTTCCACTCATCCTGGGCTCCAGGTTGTTTTGATCGAAATCACCCCCTGCGTGCAACTTTTTCCTTTTTTTCACTCTCTCTTTCTCTTCATATACTTAGATTATCTTGTTTTTCATTTTTTCCAAGGAAAATGAGAAAGTTTTTGTTTTTAATTAATTTTTTTTATATGATTTCTTTTCAAAGTTTTCCAACATTGTTCTTTTTCTATATTTTCTTATTCATTGATTTTCTCACATAGAAAATAGATTTCAATGGTGAAATCAAGTTTCAAGTCTGTTTAATACAAAAAGCAAAAATAACTCACGAATTATTGAGTAAATACGTTAAACCTTCGAGAAAATACTGCAAGAACTTCATAAAGTAATATTAAGTAATATAAATAATCGTAAGTATTAGGAAACAGACTGACTGCTGGTTACACTGGTAAGTATTGTACGTAACTGATGATTATACGATCGAGGACCTCTCTTTATAGGTTTCTGGATATATCTTAACATTCCTTCTTTTACTTGTTATACGTGAAATCTTGCAGCTAACTTCTCTAATGGCTAACTAGAGAGGAATTATTTTGAATGACAGTGTGGTAAGGGTACCATTACGTTGTCTAACAAAAACAGGCATACTCAATGATAAAGAAGATGCTGCCGCATTTAGCAAAGGGAAGAATATGTGCCAAAATCATACAATTTTGGTCATACTTCTTGGCTAAGGATAACAAGTGGGAGCTGCAGTCTGTCTTGTTCAGTCAATCCCCATTCATGCTTTTATTTTTTTTGTTCGTTGCTCGTTTCCTTGGATGGATCCATAAATTTCACATGGAAGGTCTTTCTCTTTAATGCATTCCCTGAGTGGAGGGAGCCTCATCCTCAGCATGAAGACATCGCAACAACAAAGACCAAGAGAGTGAAAATCGACAAAAAAAACTCCATACCATCTTCCCTATCTGGGCTTGTCCTTTAATCTTCTACTGATTGCTGAAGAAGTTCCTAAATTTCTTGTTCCATCTCACTTTCCCATATTATTCCCTCTATGGATGAGATGGCTAAAAAAGTTCTGCGACCAGTGAGAGGTCATTAAAAAGAAAAGAAAAAAAGTGTGGTACCATTTTCCAATTTAATGGGACTCAATTGTAAATCATTTACATTTTAAGCAGTCAAAACTCCATTCCCGTGAATCTCTAACGGTACAATCGTAGTGAGAAGCTGCAGGTAACGAACCTGGTAGTGAAGGCTACAAGGACAGAATTACTACGCTGATGGAAATCATAGGCGTCTTGACCAAACAACATAATATCAACCTATTCAATTCAATGTGTGGTTCTGCCATCTCTATAATATAAAAAAAATATATCAGAAACATTGCTAGAATTCCAAATTTGAAGAAAATCGATTAACCGGAAGTGCGATGTTTTTTTTTGTTGAGTTTTTGAGGTTTTTCTTGAAAATGACCATAACGATTTCCACTAAAATTTTTATACTAACTGCCCAAATATAAACCTAACACTTTTATTTGAAACATTTTTCTCAAAAAATTATTTTCAGGTAGCTCGGCGAAATCTGAGATGTTACAATTCAAAGTGTTTGTTCAAGATTATTAGCCCTCTACAATGTTATCATTCTGTACCTGCCTCGGTTGGTAGGTTGGCATTGATATCCCCACTCACCTGTGCATTTATGTTCGGGCAACTATTCGAAATTTGAAATTTATAACTACAGTAAGTCGTGTGAGTATTTAATATCTGCGACAAACAACACTGACAGACCTAACCTATCCAACAAAGAGCTAGCTGCGGACGTTACTGGGTTCAGCTAGGTCGCAGTGGAATAAAAAAATTTAAAATGCACTTCCTCAATATGTCTTCAAAGTTGCCGTTATATAGACAATAAAAGCAATTAATGTATTATAAATATATACCTTTAAGTTTGAACAAAATTGGAGCTCCGGGTGATTATGTCACAGAACAATATTTTTTTATAGTTTCATTTCATTATTTATTGTTCATTTTTTTTTTTCTCTTCATAAAGACATCATTGACACTGATGACTAAGTATAGAAACTATAATTAGGAATACTGAAACAAAAAATAGGGAATGTTATGTGGGTCCGAACCTCAGTCACCCCAGGAATTTTATCCACTTGAAAATTCTTGTTGCCACTTGAATCCAATTATGGTTGACCTCCCCGGGCGCAATGTTAGTACATCTGGTGTTATCTTAGGACTAAAAAGGGTCGGTCGTCTTCTCTCTTCATTCGTTGCAGGATTTCCAAAACTACCTCCTGCGTATTGTATACATACAGACAGCCAGTCAAAACTAAACATAGTTCTCTAACATCGCTTAATCATTGTGTTGGGCTTTTCTCTTTCTCCCTCTCTTTCACACACACACACACACACACACACACACACACACACACACACAGATACTTTCAAAACATTAGTAACAAATGGTATTAAAAAGTTAATGGTTCCTTCCATTTCACTTCCATCAGAAAATAACAAAAATAACTAAAACTTAAAATAAATACTTGAAACAACTGCTACCCGGGTTTCACAATACAAAGAACATCTCAAACTCCTGGTCTTGTATTTAATGATTTAGCCGCTTGTACAAACCAAATTACGAATCATTAACATGGCCTTTTTTTTCTTTTAATGCATTTCTCTTCAAATGACTTGCTAAAATGGATGACAAGTTAAATGACTTGTTGATGAAGAAGACAATTTTTGGCGCTAAACTGAAGGTATGAGCGCGCAAGTGCTATGTATGAAGTATAAGTAGACACTTCCGAACCACTTTAAACATGCTGCATACTATCGCAGCCATCATATTGCGAAGTTGGTTGAAATAATCACAAGGTGGACGCACTGAAGACACCCCACCCATTTTCTAACTGAACAATAATATAGCGAAACACTTGAGTTTCCGGGTTGAGACCGCATCAGTGGTTTGCTAAAAACCGACGTTTGCAATATAGATTTGTATTTACAGCCATAACCACTCTCTATACAAATAAAACCATAAAAGTTATTTGTTTCCTTCCGGTACTCCTACGAAAAAATCTGGTGTGAAATACTCACACGACTTCCTCTTAATATAATCTATATATATAGAATGACAAATTTTCTTGAAACTTGAAATTTTGCTCAATTATCCTAACATTAATGTCGGGATGTTGGTGGGACAAGTATTTATCAACTCCAGCAAGTAGGGAAGTGAAGAACGTGCCAATAACATTGAACCAACCCCAAATATTTGAATTTTAACGCCTCAAAACTCTCTAAAGTCAATGTCTTTTGGAAAAATGTTTCAAATAAAAGTATCAGTTTTATATCTTTGCCACTGAGTCTTCCAAGTTTTAAACAAATCGTTGAAGTCGTTTTCCAGATAATTCTTATGCTGTAAGGTTGCACTTCCGGTTACTGATTTTATTCAAAACCTGGAGCTCTAGCAATGCTTCCAACGTATATTAATATTATGTAAGTGGTAGTCCCATATACTGCATTAAAGTATTTCTTCAGTGGAAGCTTAACGCTACTATTCCCCCAGAACCCCGCAAAAAAAATCCATTTTCCCCAGAAAATATTTGAAACAAAAGTGAGAGGCATTTATATATGTAGACACTATACGAAGTTTAAAGAAAATTGTTGGAGCCATTTTCGAGAAAATCGCAAACAAACTGAAAAAAAAAAAACATACAGTAAAGTAGCACTTTTGGTTGATGGATACCTAAACGGAATACCAAGTTTGATCTTCCTGCGAGTATTCGTTTTTCAGATATTATACACATACATACATACATACAGACCTAAAAACATTTTATTCGTACTCAGGGGTCCTTAAAACATGTATTACCGGCGAAAACAAGATTTCGAAAATTTGGCCCGATCGTAATACTTCCTCTTTCTCACTAGGACTAACAGAAAATAAAAAAGAGTAAACCTGTTCCTTCTTTTATCAAAATCTTCAATGCAAAGAATAGTTCCATATTTTATAACGCTGATGACAGCATACACCTAAGATGGTGTCAGAACCCATGGTGATTCCTAAACAAAATAGGTCAGAATTTTCCTGCGATTTGTATCCTTGATCAAATTTTTCCATCTCTTCGGCAAGGAATGGAAAAAAGAAATCGATTGACAGTGTATCGTTTTAATCTAGCTCGTGTCAATTTTTGTTAAAATTCTATATAAATATATCTTTGTGATCATATGTTTTGTCATATGTATATACATATGTTTAAAATGAACCAATCGAATACTCTCATCATGGTAGGTTGTTGATGAGAAAATTAAGAGATGAACACGTGAAGGAGAAAGTACACGTGACTTCGGCACTAATCCACTAATCTCTTCACTAACTGGCTATATATTGTAAGAGCACGAAATAATTGTGTATTCATGATCTTCCATACAACAGGCAGATACACACACACACGTATATGATGAAAGCTGGCTCCCTTTTGATAAGGTGATGTTTTCCCGGTAGAATGGTAGGAGATGATGAAAATAATCATCATTCTGTTTCGTCACTCACCGTCTTGAACATCATCATCAGTTCTTGTAATGTTAATTACTAATCCTATCCATACTTAACTTTGAACTTAGAATAATTATTCTCAGAATATAACATCTAGATGGGAAGATTAGGATGCTGAAGAGGGTTTTAAAGCAGAAACAAGAGGTACCGGATGGGAGGAAGCTCTTCTACTGTTTGGAAAAGCACTTTGGTCTTGGAAACTAGGGGCCGGGATGCAAAAGCCGTTTGAAACCATCGATGAATATATAATTTTATTAATTTAAAATCACCGACTGTTCGTGCCCCATCTTTACCTGTTTCTTTTTTAATTTGAAGGGAGCTTCCACGATAAATATGCCACAAAGGGTTCTCAATTAATTATCTTCTAGAAGATCGTTATTTTTTTCTGGGGAAAAGTGTGGGACTAAGTCCCATCTGTTATAGTGAACAGAAGGAGTTTTCCAGACGAAGCCAGAATGGAAAAAGAAAGGACGCCCAAGCTGGAGAAGCTGGACTAAGCTTTGTCCAGGACCAAGACAGCTCCTTTTGACCTCTCTCACTGCTTAACTACTATGTACCAGAATATACTCTCATCAACACCAACATCAAGATACTGTGCGTGCGCGCGTGTGCGCACACGAGCACGCACACACTCCCTTAACCAACTTCCCCCTATTCAAAGCTTCTTTATACCAAACGGGCAAATATTTATTAATTCTACTAATTAACTTGAGTTTTGGCAGGGGTGGGGGTTTGAAACAGCCATACAACAAACAACTTCGTCTAATTTCGGTCTTTGGTCGACAATCTCCGCCGCCAACCACTGTTACTATCCTCCCTTCTTGTCCAAGGCTATATAACCCTTTTTGCATGGAATTAGACATTCCCTTTTTACATCTCCAATCAGTCACTCGCTCGCTCTCTCTCTCTCTTTCTTTGCCCTTCCTCTGAAAGAGGAAGGTTTGTACTAAGCATACGGAAACTCAGTGGCGGAGTGCGGGTGGGAGGGGAAGTTTCTCATTAGAACAGTTTGTGCACGGGAGGAAAAGCGAGGCGGGAAGGGTGTTTGAAGACTCCTCCCAAACTGGCTCTCATCTTCCGTCCTAAACTTCTAAAACATTACCGCCCCCGGGAGTCTCTGGCTACTCACTTACCCTATTGCCCTGCACAATTATTCCTTAGAAATAATTCAAACAAATTTATATAGCTAAAAATAAAAGAAAATCATAAACAATCTTGCAAGGGAATGAATTCCTACTTGTTTTGAGATCCTCTGAGAAAGCTAAAATATGATTTTGTATAGGAACCGACACAAGGGTTCCGTGTTTTTTGGAAAATAATTACAATATTCTCTTGTAACTAAGCATACTATTTTTTATTTGAAACATTTTTCTAAGTTTCTAGGTTTGGTTTCTAGATTTGAAACCCAACAGTATGGTTTGTGATATAAACATATAGTTGAAATCATCTCTCTACACGAATTGATTGAAAACCTTACTCTGAAGATGGATGAGAATACGAAACTGATCAGAACCAATAATGAAGCCATGCTACGACCGATATATTCATAGATGAAAAATTCTGTTACCAGTTTTAAATAAATGTTAAGTTGTGCAAAAGGAATGACAGCATGGTTTTAAACCAACTGCGAGTTAAAAGTTGTGGCTCCTTTGGTTGTCACTATGACCGCACATAGAATGTTGTCGCGGTAAGTATAATAAAAGTGGCAATTGAGTGAGCTAGAACATGTACATTTAGTATGCTTAACCCAGTACCTCGTGCACCCACTAGCAGCAAGCCTTCCTCAAGGTGGTATCCTGGGTCCCGCCCTATTCTTCTTAATGACTTAACAAAACAAACTCCTAAAGTCATCATCAGACCGATGCCACACTATGCTTCCCTCTGAACTTCACTAATAATAGTTAACATTAAGAAACTCCAGATAACCGAAAACAAATTTCTTTGACTTACTTCTGACTCCTAAAATCGATCACCTCCACGAAAATTTTTTTGTAATCCCGGTTAGTACATTCCTTGATTCAAAAACCGTCTCTGCTGAAACTGCTCTTCACTCTATACCGTCATCTCAATTCGCTCTACCGCGAAATAGCTAGCTAAGATTCTTCCATTCATTACAGCCACAAAAATTAAAGCACATTCTCTTTTGATATTTTCCTTAAGCTACAGGTTATTCGCTTTTTTCATCTGCAAATAAATCCTTAAACTTATCCTAAACTTCTCTAAATAAACCGCTTGTAAGAAGGGAATAATGTAAGTAAACCCTGGTACTTCTTTTACATTATTAATGTATATAATTGCTGTGGTTGGGTCCGCAAAGCTGGAAAGCATCAGAGATATTTTCTATGATAACCTGCTTCATCGACTGGTTTCGGGCATTTGCCCATCATCAGATTGTCATGACAAACAATGTGTTAACATAGACTTGCATGTATATCATACATGTACACCTCTGATGTATATATGTATATATTTTTTGGTAATAAAGCTTATATACCTATCTCTCTCACTCTATCTGATACCTTGTGCGAACATTTAGCAATGTTGTTCCTGTTGTCAGAATGGGATATCCGCGAAGCGTCAAAATCCCTGATCTTCCGCTCTACTGGATAGAAATATATTGTACTTTAGATAAAACTTCCATAGAACATGCTCAAAAAATGTCTATTTAACAGATTGATATCGAACTTTCTTAAGAAATCTATTTTTCCTTTTCAATACTTTATTAAAATATGAAACTTGAACTTCCATCTTTAATTTTCCAATATACAATAAAGAACCCAAATACGTGCTCTAAAAATATATTAGCAAAGGTTCTGAGCTCGAAATAAATATTTTGGTGTAAACCAATTACAAAAAACAAATGATCGGTTAAGTTTTCTTGTCTAATTAAAAGAGTAAAAGAAATTAAATTAAAATCAAACAATTATTGTGTAAAAAAATAAATAAATAACCATTTTGAAAACAATCTTTTACCATTGTTTAGTTGCATCACCTGGCAAGAACCACGCAAGAACAATTATAAACTAACAACATTCTTATTTACAAAAATAAATTAAATTATTCCCAACGCTGATAAAGCAAACAACAAAAATTTAAAAACGTTATTATTTATCCTTCCCATTACCATTTTATTTTAGTTAATCCTCAGCCCACCATTGTTTGAATGTAATTGAAAACTAAAATTTATTATTAGACACTAATAATGGCCACAAATTTATTGTGGTTCGCTTCTACATAATGTTAATTATATATATATATATATATTTTTTTTTCAATTTAATTTACAATTATTTTCTTAATTTCAGATACAATTTAATGCTTATAATAAAATTATATGATGCTTGACAAAGTTATAGTTTTATTTCTAGTAGTAATCTAATTTTTAAAACAAAAGTTAATTGAATTAACAATTGTTTATAACTTTGAATTAATTTGATTTTTGATTAAATATATATATATATTCATATAATTAAAGCTATTTCAATTAAACAAAATATACCTTTCATTTATATTTAGATATTTATAAATTGTTCTTTTATTTTAATTCTTTTAGATATTTATTCTAGTTTTACTTTCTCATACTCCCAGAAATACAAGTTTTTTAAAATCCTTGTGCACGAAAAAAGTGGCTTCTAAAAATTGGACTGCGCATATATCATGAGATTTTTTGGTAAATATATCCAAAAATGGAAAATCTTATTTGGAACCGAAACTTCCAACTTGATATTCTGATCGGTTTTCACAAATAGAAATCGACAACAACTTATCGAGTCTCTCAAACTAAAATAATCGTTCCTCTGAATTGGATATTTTTGATTTTTGCTGTTTGCTATAAAACGGATTTGATTTTGCTTACTTTATTTTGAAGTTTTTTCTTAAATTTTGTATGCAATAAATATGTTGCTAAAATTCTGAGTTTGAAGAAAATTGGTTTACCAGAAGTACTGACAGTTTACTGAACAGGTTTACTTTCAGGTTTTTCCATGATTTTCTCGATATTTGTCTAGTTTTCCTCTCTAAACTTGTCTAAAGACTCTTATACAAGAACTACCAGTATTGTATGCAACTTCTAACCAATGCACACCATGACCGCAATGAAACCTATGGATGTCGAGCCCTTCAACATAATGCCGAAATTTGGCCTCAAATGTATTCATTTCACTGAGAAATTCTTAGTAGCCTTCAGAATTATTCCAGGCCAGTTAGCCGCTAGCAGCGGGAGGCGAACAGAGTGTAGATTGTAAAAGCCTTATTCTGAATGAAAGTGTTACTGTTGATAATCGCAAGACAATATTATGGTGCTGAAGATAAACGTGGCTCGTTAATCGATTTGTCATAAAACAAAAGAAGTTTTATGTTATTTAGGTCCAACTTAGTAATGGAAAACTTTTACTGGAGAAATTCACTTAAGAGGTCGAAACTTCAAAATTACTTATCATGATGTTGAATGTGGGATATGGTGTGAACTGAAGAAGTAAAACCTTCTAGATACGAAGATATTGATCCAAATCAGTTAAACAGAAGTCTCACTGCACTTTTTCCCCCAGTTTTTAGGGATTTTCTTCAGAAACGGCTCCAATAATTTTTTTTATTTAATATACTGAACACATATATGTATATTGGGTCTGTAAAACTTTTATTTAATATACATTTTCCGGTAAAAGTGATGTTTAGTTGAGGTTGTTAGGCAATAAAATAAAAATAAAAAATCGCAGTAGCTTCAAATTTGATTTTCCGAGGATCCAGAACAATCTTTCAGTCAAAAAACAGTGACCGGAAGTCCGGAAGACTTTACTGAATGGCTTTTTTGGGGGTTTTCGCGGAACTAGACCCTAAGGAAAATTTACTTTTATGTATGAAATTTATAGGAGAAGTAAGTTTAAACTGGATTTTGGGAAGTCTGTCGTAGGTTTCCATTTAAATGCGATTCCGTTTATTACATTATTAAGAGTAACTAAAGATGGAGCCAGAAAGTGAAAAAAAAAAAAGAAAAAAAAAAAATTTATTTGTTAAGAAAATGTGATTTCCCTTTAAATTTTTAAAAAATAAAGTGTTGTCCACAACTTTTCATTATTCAAGAAAAACGTAACTTTCTAAGCAAAATAACCAGTAATAATAAATAATTGATTATATATATATATTCGTATATGAAACCTGAATACGGTGTTATCAAGAAGTGATGGGCTTATTTAAGGTATATATACATATATATGTATATAGACGTTGACTGATAAAATGAGGTAGCGTAGCAGCGTGAGAAGGGGGGCAGACATTCCCCTCCGGTATCAGTTAATGAAGGTGGTGGTTGCCGCCTACCTACCAGAATGCTCTCTGACAAACAGAACAGGAGTGGCGGGTCGGTCTTTCTCGTTAATACAGTTAATAATTATTTGTTAGTGCAGACTGTCACAAGGTTCCAATGACACAAGAGTCTATCATTAACTGTGCATGTGTTTGTGTGTAAGAGATAGAAAGGGGATAAGAGAGGTTATAATATGAGAGGGTTTTGGAACACGGAGGGTTAGGAATGTATATTTTGGATCAAATACTTCAGCTGTGTATGTGTGTGCGTGTGTGTGACAGAGAGAGAGAATACATACGAATTCGCAGAAGGTAGTAGTTTTAACACGTATATAAATGATTGAGCCAGTTGTAGTTAGAAAATGTGACAAAACAGACAAGAATACATCATCACTATAATACACTAATGTACGATATACAAACACACGCTCAGTATGAGGGTATGTGTGTGTGTAAATAGGCATGTACTGTTAGTGACTCCATTCTCGTTATATTGTTAATTACAGATCGTTAGCTACTAGTACCGCCTCTCTGATTCGCATTGCCGTCTCCACTGCTTTTCCACCACTACTAATACACACACTCTTGACAATCAACAGCAAAAACAACTATGAAACTCATTCACTGACTTATAAACACACACATACAAAACAAACAGCAGGACTTTTAATAATTTCTAATGACTCGCTTTTTAAATAATGATCTGATGTGAAACAATCACACAACTTTCTCTTACAGCAAATTTTTCACACATACCAATTGTAACAAATTTTCTTCAAACTTGGCACTTTTACTAAACGCTCTTAATATTTATAAACGTAATGGAACCGCCAATCATGTGTAGATTACATGTTATCCTAAAATTCACCATAACTCCTTTCACATTCCCGCCCAAAACCTTTTTATTCTCCGCGGAAAAACAAAATATTTGAAATAAAAGTGTCCAACGTAACTAACTATACATACTGTTTACCTACTTAATAAAGAAGGGGTACTTACTAAAGAAAAATAAAAAACCTTTTCCTACCTTTTCCTATGGTAACTTCCGGTAAAAAAACATAACAAAACAAACAACAAAGGAGTTTTTGACAAACTTGATAATATCACCAATTGAAGCTGTAAGGGAAATATTTTTAAGTAACTGCTCAGGATTCCTTAAGGATCCTAAGATTGCCCAATCATAAAAAATAAAATCAAATAATCAATTATCACAGTTTATTTTTTATTTTTTTATTTTAATTAATTCATTAAAACACACACCAGTTTTAATTAAAATACAACTTTATGGTTAGTAAAATAAAATAATTAAAAATGTTTTTAATCAAGATAATTAAAAAATTCTTCGCTTAATTATATGTAAACAAAAAAAAAATTAATTAAATTCAAACAACAAAAAATCAAATCAATCGAGTTTCTAAAGAATTTTCTGCTTCAATTAATTAACTTTTTATTTCCTGTTATTTGAAAAGAATTTAAAAAAAAAAACTGTAGAAATAACAGATCTAAAGGGAACTTTGCTTAAGTGAAAAATGAACTTAATATAACAGTCAAAGAAAACTTGTTTCTTCTATGAACAGCTGATTGAAGTTAGTAAACATACAGATGATTTGAAGGTGAAGAGAATTATTATAATTATTTTGGTTGTTTTTTATATAAGTATTATTTTAAATGATAAAAGCATTTACCTGATTGTGTTACTTGTCCAGGATTGGAAAGTCTATTTTCACTTGTTGTAATCATTATTGTTTCTCAGATTAAGCTGTGCTTAAAAAAAAAGCACGGCCGATAACACAAAAAAATAAAAAAACAATCTAAATAATGAAAACTTAAAAAAACAAACACAAACTTCTGAATCCTCTTCAAAAAAAAAAAAAAATTATAAAACAGGAAACAAAAAACTTCGTTTTTTTTTATAAAAAAAATTAAATCCGTTTTGTTATTTAAAACTAAAAATACTAATAACGTTTTGACACATGTTCCACACAGTATGAATAGTATCTGAACACTGAATGAAGAGAACGTTTCTGGTGTTCCTCTTCACGGCTGTTGTATAGAGCGTTGCCACTGTACTATAAAGTAGTGGGGGATAAATGTGGGCATGCGTATTGGAGATGGAAGCCTGCCGGCGCGTGCCGCCCCCCACCTAGCCAAAAAACCTCTACCCGTCAGAGAGATAGACAGAGCATGAGAAGGGGGTCGGCAAAGAGTGCCGTTTCTAACCCCTCTCATACCCCTTAAACATTGCAGCCACTAAATGAGATTACTTTTATACCCACCCCTGGTTTACTCCACTCCATTCTCTATCACTCTCTCCTTCTTCAAGCTGCCACCTTTCCACGCGCGCACGACTCTCGCACACACGCACACAACACAAAACGGGTATACCTCATACTACCCGGCTTTCTTCAGTCCACCCGCTTCCAAACCCTAACCGCCCTTCTCTCTACTATTTCATTCCCAACATCCCAACCACCTCCAATTTCACCAACCCCACATTCACCCGACCCCGTGTTGCTGTACCGCCCCGCGTGAAGCTACACCACCCCGGGGTCTGCCGCCTGTATGTGTGGGTACCTCCCGCGCGCGCCACTGATGACGCGCGCGCTCTTTCCCATCGCCACACTTTCCACTACCCGCTCTCAGATTCTCTCTCTCTCTCTCTCTCTCCACGCGGCACACAGAAATTGCCCGGCTTAATTATAATTATGTTATCGATTTTGCCCCAGATTGTCAGTGTGGTGTTTTGTGTTTATGGTATGAGGGAAGAAGAATGGGTTTTTATTTATTTATTTATTTATTTATTTTTCAGTCGATCGTTGGGAGGCTGGCCATAAAAAGTGGCAGGAAATGTATACAAAAAAGGGAACAGCCATGATGTTCGGTGTACAAGAAATGCGATTTTCTTCCCATCGACACATTTATTTAAAAAAAAATTATTTTATTTACTTTTTATAAAGAAGACGAAAAGAGAGTACACAGCATCCAGCGCACCTCCAGCCCCTCAAACCACCCACTGACTGAGGAGAGCAGAGCAAATGTTCTCAGCATAGATAGTACGTAGCAAAAGGCTATGACAAAGCGTGTTAATTAAAGTGAGCATTAATTAAGTAAACTCTCTGCCTCTCTCTCTCAGGGACGAGATGTTTGGGCGCAATTAGGCGGGAAAAACAGAACACAAGGAAAGCCGTTGTGCTGCCGCTTGTTCCCGGGCCTATATATACACCCACCGCCAACAACTACAACTAGAGTGCGCGCGTTTCTACCCGCGTTTTCTCTGATTAATTAGAACACTCGTGTTTGCCCAAAAGTGCTCCCTCATTCACTGTCTCTATCCTTATTACTGTTTTTCGCCTGCCATCTCCTCATATTCCTGGTGGGATATATCTGGTCCCTACTGTTCCACCAGTCTTTATCATCAGTCTCCCATTCATTCTTTCTCGCTCTTCCTCTCATTTTCTCACTGTCTACTTTTCTCAAACCTCTTTTGTTTCACACAGGGACACACACACACACACACACACACACACACACACAGCTTCAGAATCTCACCACAGCGCTAACTACCACACCGTGTTCTGCTCGTCTACTAAAATCTACTCAATTTTATATAGAAATATACTGCCCAACCTGACACCTTATATTGTACATTAATGTAAATTATCAAATTCACTCTGCCACTGTTGTTTAAACAATTAAAGAAATAAAAAATTAAAAACAAGAAACAAGTAATTCAATTAAACTAACAAGGTTTTCTTATGCATTTCTTAATTGTTTTTCTTTAATTTTTGTTTATAGATTTAAGACACTGGAAAATGTTGGTTTATCTTTCAGTCTATTCGTTCCGTAATCACTCGAAAACTAATGAAAACAATGCAAATTATTGTTCGCAACAGTATTTCTAGGAAATACTTGTTTCTAGGTCAGCTATATTAAGAAAACCGTTTTTAGATAATAGCATTTGTTTGTGCCTTCTTTTGTTTAACTAAAAATCAGGTGTGAAACATTCACAGACTTTCTCTCACCGCTATTTACCCAATATAAATGACAAATTATCTTCAAACTTCTAATTCTCTTTTTATGATGTTTAATTGTCTTTGATGTTATATCAATGGGAGGAAGTTAAACTTAATAAAACCAATTTTTTTGAGGTAAGCTTAACCTTACCCCACCCCTCATCCAAAATTCCCTTAAATGAACTTTATCGGAAAAAGTATAACTAATCTAATGAAAACCGTTTATATTCTTTTCAGAGAACATCGCAGAAAACTGGAAAAACTGTTTTATCAAACTCTGAATTTTGGCAACAATCATTAATTTCTAATTAATATTGATTATGCAGTCAATGCTGGATAACATCTATGATTTCATCCGTCCATAGTATACTTCATTTTGTTGGTTTCGGATTTTCATGCATATTCAGAGTAAAAGAATTAAGACCGGAACCTACTATCGAGTATCGCATGATACATAAACAGAAAATCAAGTTTGAAATTTATGCACTTCTCGCTAAAAGTATCAAAGTATTTTTTTTTCTATATAATGAGCATTAAAATATATATATTTCCGGTACATACAACACTACTATCGTTGTTATTACTGCAAGGAAATGTAAAAATTAATCTACAAAACAGACAATGAAACATATAATTCCTATATTATTCAAAACAAAGACGGACAGAACAGTTCACCAAAAGACGTCAGAAATGTCATTGTAATAATTCTATTGTATGCTAATAGTAAGTACTTTTTATATTTTGCATTTAGTATTTACTATTAATGTGCATAAATAGAAATAACTTTTATGAATGCAAAATTTATTAATTTTATTCGTCATCTAGACACATTTACAATAAAAGTTTAGTAGCCTTAAAAACTGATAGTAAAAATTGTTTCTAAAACCTTTGGTGCACTTTTTACGTAGATATAGATTTTACAGGCTGTGGCTGAGGGTCAATTCCGGCGTCCATGAAGTTCAACTGAAACTCCATAGAAGTTTCAGTTTTGTATGTTGTATGTAAATATACATATTTTCCATGGTAACAAAGTTTAACGATTTATGCCAGAAGGAGCTGGAATCTTGGCTTAGGTGCTTGGCGAAACACAGTATGTATGGTTAGCATAAAAAGTTTAATGAAATTCGTTGGTGTTAGTAGAGGAAGTCGCGGCAAACAAAATCTATTCAATAAAGTTGCACTTCCGGTGAACCAAAATACCTCTTAAATAAATTTACCCGAAAAAATGTTTCAATTAAAAGTTATAGCTCTTTATAAGTGTAATTAATATTCCATGTTTAAAGGAAATCGTTGGAGTTATTTGCGAGAAAATCGCAAAAAAACAACTGAAAAATCCATTTCTTATATGACGTTAGTTATTATGTTCCTTCCCATTTTTGATCAAAACCTTATTGTCCGGTCCTAACTGGAGCCATTCAAGGAAATGCACGAAGGTAAACTAAATAGAAAGTTTAAACTCTCTAAGATTTTCGCTTTTTGAGTTATTCTGTCCATAAAACACACACACACACACACTCACATACATACACACACACACACACACACACACACACACACACACACACACACATACACACACACACGGTGTGGGTGTTGCTGTAGTGGTTATGAGCATGTATTTGTAAGAGGGAGGTGCCTCCGTTCGAGCCCCGCGTATTAATGCTAAATTTTATATTCGTTTAAAAAATGTTAGTAGTAAAGTAGGTGCTTCCGCCCCCGTCCGTGTTACGTAATTTGGTACTTGGACGTTAAGCCCGCCTGAAAAAATAGGCAATACTCTACTTTTACATACATACACAGACTAATTTCTAATTTAAGGAAAACTTAAGAAAAACCTCGGACTTAGGGAACCTGAAGTCGTGTATGCGAAAGTCGATATCGAATATTTGACACGATCGCAATCTTCCTGTTATCAGCAGAAAGAGAAAGTAAAAAAGTACAAAGTTGGACTTCCGGTTGATGGATTTTTACCCACACTTTCGTGTGTATCAGATTGGTGGTAATTAGAACGGGATATTAGTAAGTTTCAGTTTCCAGCAATTTCTCAGTTTTGTGTTAGTTGGTTCAAACACACAAAACAACGCACTTTCAGAGCATATTATGCTAAAATTATTATTTTTTTATTCAAAAGATCCAAAAGCGTATGTTTCTGAGATAACTCAATTACGAAAGAAGAAAACAAAAAGGAGAAACAAGAAACAAAAAAAATGGAAAGCCTTGTCAATAATTGATATCTGTTTGAAGGGAATGTGTGGGGAATTTTTATATAAACAGGGAAACGTTGGGAAAGTTTGGGGAACGGATTTTTCAATTTTTTTCAAGGAGGCGCACGTTTTTACGTGTGTAGTATGGCCAGTGCAAGTAATACTCATAGAGTGTGCAGCTTCCTCTGACGCCGAGTCTTGTTTTTCCAATAAATGTTGTAATAACTTTCGGGTACAATACTCACACAGACAAACATCCGTGCATGAACGCGCACACACACACACACATATATCCACTCACACACATACCGCTCTGCGGGCCTCATATTCCATGACAACCATCTCTTTAATAAGATTATTTTTATTATTAAAGTCACTGCTGTCTATGGGTCGTCCAACAACTTCCTTTTCTTTTTTTTTCTCATATGAGTAGATTATTAAAATACATATATATGTATTTCGTATCTATTTACGAAAATTATTGAGACTATTTTCTTTCTTTTCTGTTCAAATTGTTGTTTAAGTTGGGTTTCTGTATTTAATCATATAATAAAGAAGATTGTGATTGAAGATTGATTCAATATATTTAGTTATTTTCATTGAAGAAATTCAACATTTTACATATCTATATATATAATGAGTAAATAGGATGAGAGCTATCTCTACAATCCTATAATGGAAGGATTCACTACAAGATACCGTAGATGCTGATCAATCACGAAGGAAATCTCGGGGCTATTGGCGGTTCAAACGGCGGAGTTATTGTCAGGGATAGTAGTAAAGGCTAGAGATTGAACAAATGGATTAGGGTAATGGGAAAGAGCGGTATGGTATTTGAGGAATATATAAATTAAATTAAAAAATGAGGTAGCAAATATTACTTATTATCAATTTCAATAAGCCAAAGGAATGGCGCTTAGCTTGAAACGCAGAATACTTGTCACCAATGTTGGAAGACCCATGTGTCCTGAGGCCATATCGAGGAAAAAAGGAGAGGAAAAAATAGGAATAAGGAATTAACTCCTATGTGCTTTCAACCCTGAGTCTTCACCAATGCACTGCTACTTGGCTGATGATTGTAGATAATAATTAAATGGGCTCACAGAAGCTGCATGGCAGGAAACCGGAAGTAACAACCATGTGATTTTACAATAAGTCCATGCAGGCCGAGACAACCGGCGCCGCTTAATTAACGCAAGGACCAGTCTATTAAAACTACTCAGGAAAACCAGAAGTAACAAACTTCTCTCAAATTTTCACAATTAAGGGCAACCGAACTGGCATGAACTGTGTAGACAGATTTACATCTGCACTGCAACTAACTTCATCGAGTGTTGCATAGCGACTAAAGGAGAGAGAGAAAAAGCATAACCCCCTCTCCACACTTAGCGCACAGCCTAATTAATAGAATAGTACATTATAATCAAGGCAGTACAATACCCCCCTCCGAAATAAATTATTGCAGTTGTTGGCGGCAAATTTAAATTTATGTTAAATACCGAACAAAAGGGATGTTAAGATCGTTATGGAAAGTGAGATATGTGACATGGGGAGCGTCAAATATCTGTCTGAGTAGTCTGGATTAGAATGTCGTGATCAGCTCGTAGGTTTGGCTGAACCCCACAGTTCTAGTCCATAAGCCCACATAGGTTTCAGAATCGTCACACATATATATATATATATATAAACATCAGTTTTTTCAGTTTCTTGGGTAATTTGAAATATATGAAAGAAAAAAAAGTACCGATTATTTACTTTCTCTTACTCCTAGTAAGAGGAAGTATTGTAATCGTGTCTAATTTTTGACATCCAGTTTTCATCGGAAATATCCGTTTTGAGGTCCCCTGAGTCCATGAAAGTGGTTTTTAGTAAATGGTCTGTGTGTGTGTGTTTTGTATATGTGTGAACATCATAGCTCTAAAACGAAAAATCGCAGAAAGTTCAAACTTGATATTCCGTTTAGGTATCACCATGGGATACGACAGACACGAATGTTTATTTTTTCACTTTTTTCAAAATGATGGATCCAACGATTTTCTTTAAACAAGTTATATCAGCTACACATACAATGATCTACAATTTTTATTAAAAACCTTCATTCTCTGGAAAAATTCATTTAAGAGCATTTTTTGTGGAAAAGTGGGGGTAGGTTTCCCTCCAAAGTGCTATTTCAGTTTATTACACAATTCTATGATCTAAATAATATTAACTAGAATTAAATATGTTGTTGAAATTTCGAGTTTGAAGAAAAGCAAATGACCGAAAGTGCGTGTTTACTGAAAAGTATTTTGGGTTTTCTTTATTTTTCTAAAACGGCTCCAACGATTTTCTTTAAACTAAGTATGTGGATTACATATCTAAAGAGCTACAACTTTTATTTGAAACATTTCTCCGGGTAGACTCATTTAAGGGAGCGTTTGAGGTAGGGGTAGAGTTATGTTTGCCTCTAAAGTGCTTACATAGTTGATTATACAATTCTACCATCTGGATTAATTTCATTAGAAATAAAATGATTGCCATAATTCCAAATTTCAAGAAAATTAATAAACCGGAAGTGAGTGTTTACTGAATAGTTTTTTTTTAGTTTTCGCGTTTTTCTACATAAAAACTCGGACGAATTTCATTAAATTTGGTATACCAACTATAAAAATTTGTCAATAACAATTTTGAAAATTTATTTATTTATTTATTTATTTATTAACAAGCTTATAGGTGCAACACCTTTAGCCCGGAGTTGCTACAAATGAAAAAAGAACTTAAAGTACACATTCCATGAATTAAAGTAATAAAATACAAATAATAACATAATACATAATAATACATAAAAAAAAAAATACATAATTGAGGTGATGAAAAACTAAGGAAGAAAAAACAAAAATAACCAGACCGGTACATAAACAAAAAAGGATAACCCGAATGACATCATTCGTTTATCAAAAAACTTTTAATTTTTAAAGCCTCAGAAACATAGTTATAAACATCACACATTTGTAATTTAGACCCAATTGATAACAAAGTCTGGTACTGATGTTGGGGAGGTGACAAGGAATCAATATACTTTGCTAAGTAATATGTACGTAAAACTTGGTAAACGGGGCAGACAAATAGAAAATGGATAAAGAATCGGGGGCCAAGTCATGGCACAGACTGCAGATACTATTACTGTCAAAAACATATTTAATGCCATTACAGTACAGAGTTGCAATTCTAAGGTTTGCTAATCTTAACTGAGGTATAATCCTTAATAAATTAATTGAACAACTCCAATCTAAATAATTCTCTGTTAGGCCTAAGGCGCTTAAATTTCTGTACTGTGCATTAAATCTGCAAGAATCTACAACATAATGGATATCTTCACTTAAACACATATTTTTAAATCGTAATATTAGATTCTTGAGCTCCCGTTTAATGACCCGTTGGTCCAAGGATCGTAAAATTTCTGCTGAACCTCTTCAGAACGCATAAATCTTTCGCCTTTTACAATTTTGAAAATTGGAGTAAGAGAAAGTTGTGTGAGTGTTTCACACCAGATATTTTCTTTTCTTTGTTTTACACTTATTTCAAACATTTTTTATAATCATAAAATTGATTTTAGACGGATATTGGAGACCTGTCAGTTAGTTTAAATTTTAATTTCAACAAGGTTTGTAGGTTTTAGGTTTTGTCATAGAGCGCACCACATAAGGCCGCTGAGGTATACAATTAAAATCCATACCACCATTTTTATAGCCAGACTAACTAAACATTTGAACGTTGCAATTTAAAAGAAAATTTCTTGATTAAATTGCATGAATTAGTGAAAGAGAAAGTCGTGTGAGTGTTTCACACGTTTTATTTGTAATCACTTCCTTCACAAAAAAATATTATTTTCATATTAATTTAAATGAAGATAACAGAAATTATCGTACTATTATTATGTCTGGTGATTATACTCACAAACATAAAAAATTCTAATTAAAATTAGACCAATAACAAAATTAAAAACCAAAAATCGAATAAAACAAAAACAAATCAATAAATCAGGACACAAAATATTGTTTAATTTAATTGTGAACGAAATGATTTAATTACTAAAATTTAATGATTTTTAAGTGCCAAAAAAAAAAAAATAGGCTATAACCGTTTTAATGAAAATGTTTTTTACAATGGCAGAATATACTCGTAATTAAAACTTTTACATTATATTTGTGCCAACAATTTGGCACATATTTATGAGTGTTTGTATGTGTGTATTTGTAGTTTTTTTTGTTAATATAATAACAGTATTCAATATTAAGTTTATGCACTTGAATACTTTTAAATAATACAAGTATGCAACAATTTTCTTCATTTAAAGACTTCCTGCTACCGTTGAAAAGATGAAGATTTTTAGATATCAGAAATTGAGTTTTCACCGGAAATACATTGTTTTTGAAGTTTTCCTGAATAGGAAAAACTTGTTTTGGTGAATGGTATTTGGTGTGTTAGTGTGTGGTATGTGAAACAAAATCCTCAACATTGAAAAGTCACGTCATCTCAGTCAGTAAGGGTTTCGGCTGAAAACCATTAACCGGAAATGGGATTTTACTAAATGAATTATTTTTTCGAAACCGGTTTCAAAACTTTTCCTTAACACTTCGTACACTATCTACATACAAAAAATCCATCATTTTTTTTGTTTTAAACACCTTCCCGGGAAAAGTGAATGCAAACATATGGTTCTACCAACTATATAAAATTAATAAACATTCGAAGCATTGGTAGAATTACAAATTTGAAGAAAATCGAATAACCAGGAAGTCAGATTTTGCAAAGCAAGTTTTCAAATTTGGTGGGGGGATTTTCTCTAATAAGACTGTAGGAAACGATTTCCTTTAAATATCGAATGCTAACTGTACAGATATGGATGTATTACTTTTACAGGTAATATTATTTCGAAAAACAAAATTGATTTTATGTAGTTCAGAGAGTGCTACCACTGGGTAGTTTCTCTCCTCCCACTCTTCACGCCTCTATACTCTCTCTCTTCTCATTCTTATTGTATATAGAACTATACAGATTGTAAATTTCTAAATAAAGAAAAAAAAAAAAAAGGTAGTTCTATGGAATTTGTCATGTGGTTAGTTCCATTTTATAGGCGCTCTCTTCGGGACTACAAAATCATCATTTCCACTATCCACCTGGGAGTCGTCGTATAAGTGTTTCATAACTGATTTATTATTATTTTTTTTTCTATTATGAGATTAGGAAATCCTAATCCTAAATCCTATGAATTTAGTAAATTAATTTTTTTCAAAAACTTTAAATAAATGGTAATTATATATATTGACAATTTTACGAAATATGCTTAAATCGTTAATAATTACTATGTTTTATAAATGGGTAATAGATATATGTTGTATACTTGTAAATAGGTAATTGTGAGGTGTAAATAGATAATTGTGAAGTGTAAATAGGTAATTGTGTCTGTGAAGTATGAATTGGATGTGAAATGATTAGCCAGCGGCTTGGATGTCTGGGTAAACTGATACCTAAATTGTTACAATTGAAACTATCCCTGCAGAGGTGAATAATGTTTCAATGATTGGAAGTGTCTAGTACATTTATTTGCCCACGAATCTTTGGATTTGGCAGATATTATATGTTGGTTGTACTGTATACGAGCAGCGATGAGCGCCAGCTCCAGTACTGCCCTCTAGTGGGAAATCAAATTGTCTATGTATATAAGGGTAGATAGGTTAGTGTTGGGTAAATCTCCAGGAACGCCAAAATGCTTGTAGAAGTTGTTGGTCTCAGATAATAAAAAAAATCGCATCAAGCTCATACTTGATGCTTATTTTGTTTGTCATAAAGCATGGCATCTGACAATAAAGTTTTCAGTCAAAATCTGTCTGCTGAAAATATGAATTTAATAATTTTTTTTTTTTTCAAGTTTAGGGAGATTTAAATAAAATGGCTCTCGTGATTTCTTTTTTCAAATATATAATGCAAACTGCTCGGATATAAAACTTAACACTTTTATTTGCAAGATTTTTCCGGAAAAATTGATTCCACAACAGTTCGGAGGAATCTGTAACATTAGATTGAAATGCTATTTGGGATTGCTCAGTGTTATTGAGGCTATCGTTTGTACTGTAATAATCATATTCAGTACTATCTGCTAGGTGCACTAAATAACTTATATCCTAGCAAATCTGGTGTGAAACACTCGCACTACTTTATCTTACTGCAGTTTATAGAATTATAATTGACAAATTTTCTACAAACTTATAATTCTCACTAAATATCTACTGGGCTTCAATTTTATTATCAATGGGAGAATCTAAATTTAATAAAATTTATTATATTCGAAGCAAGCATAACCTCCCCCTACCAACAAACTTCAGTAAAAAAACAAACTCAAGTTTATTGAAAATATGGGAATTTTATCATTGCATTATGAGCGACAAGAGAAAGTCGTGTGAATGTTTCACACCATATTTTTTAATTTTAGAAATATTCGCAAAAGAAACATGGAATTCGCCAGTTAATATCTCTTAAGACCGAAATTCAACTTCCAATCCAGACGTCTTGGATGGATTTGGAGAGCTACGCTGTAGAGGATATTTATAAGGGTTGGACAGAAGTTAAATAATTTGGTTGAGTTAAGTTAGGCTTAGTGAATATTGTTTGTATTACCAGCGAATAATAAACAAAGCAAGACTTTACACTGTATATTTTAGAGTGATAATATGGTAATGTGAGAAGAGAGTGACAGGACTGACTGGCAGAGTGACGGTGTATGAATGAGGTACGTTGAACGCTGACGGTTGACGATGACTCAATGAGAGAGAGAGAGAGAGAGAGAGAGAGAGTAAGAGTCAGACACTCTCCTATTCAAGACTAACCCCCTACTCTCTTTAACTTGGACCCAGATGCGCTCTTTAGTTTGCTCCTTCTAATTTCAAGAAGAAATGCAGTGAACTTGAGATAGAGAGTGATTCAGTTTATTACATACATTAATAAATCTTTTTTCGAAAGTAGTTCTTCCAAGTTTGAAGAAAATCCGTTAATATGTAGTATGAATTTGCAGAGTGAAACAACAAAGTGCAGTATGAAACAACAAGCACAATGTGTGCTTCCATACAGTCTATAAATATAGACTGTATTACACACAAACTATATAGACTGTTTGTATATACACAAATGTGTGTAACATTGGGATCAATTAAACATGTAATAAACATTCCATGATTGAAGAAAATTTGTCAATTAGAATTGTGAAAATTGCAGTAAATGCTGAATGTTTTACTTCCCGATATTGTTCGTACTCGGCGGAAGGCAAACTGCATTTCCGTGAAAAATTAAATGACGAAAATTGGGTAACGATCGTATTATTTCTTCTTAACAGAAAAACAACAGAGAAATAAAGCAAAAGAAAAGAAATAATGAAAGGGTAAAATGAAAACAAATTTTTTGTCACATTTAATTTATCTTTTAATAAAAATTATTTCTATTAGATGACGGTAAAAAAAAAAAATAGATTTTTTGTGAAGTGTGAAGGAGGATGCTGGAGAGTTTTAATAATAAAAGTTTCGTCATGAAGACTGAGGGAATCTGTTTGATGGTGGAATAAACGAGGAAGTAACATTACCCTGAGCTGTAACGCCGGGATGTTCATAGTTTACAGTGATGAAAACAGTGATGGAGTGGCGCTGAGGGGAGGGGATAGCCAACGGGTCCAGTTGGGTTGGGCGAATAAAGAGTGAAATAGGAATGGAGACAAGACAATGGAAGCCCTGATGGTACGCGCGGAAAATGGTAGAGTGAGAGAGATAGAGAGAATGTTAATGGATATGGAGGCGGCAAAAGCTTGGGGACATGATATAATTAGGACTGACACTTTGTGGTAGTCTGTGTATGTGTGTTCGCTAGGTCTACCCATTGGAAGTAAAGGTCTATATAGGACACTGTATGGAGAGAGAGAGGTTTGTGAAGTAAACGGCTAGGAAATACCATGGGTTAGCAAGCTAGCTACAGAACTCATACAACCTGCCCAGGGTTTTGGATATATATATATAGTATGGTGGGGATATAGCTGGCGAACAGTGTATAGTGTGTATGTACAGTGGTCAAACACTTGAACCACTACAGTGTGTCCACCTCATGTTTCCTTGTAGTAGAACTACAATGGTGATTCTGGCTCATTCACCATCACCACCCACTCTCTCGTTCTCTGTCTGTCTCTCTTGTCACTGGTGTTGTAAATGTGTATGTGTGCGCGTGTGCACGGTTGTAATAAGGTATTCGAGGTGGTATTGGGTGATAGTGTAACGGGTCCTGGGGTTAGCTAGCTTTCCACATACACACACACACACACACACACACACACACACACACATACACACATTAAAACCAGATAGTACCCGGAACCTCTGATGAGGCTCACACAACACAGGCCCACCTCAACCCATTACCCCACCAATACCATCAAGGGCACACGCACACACACCTCTACTGCTATAACAAGTAATTAATCCAATGAATGTACGCTTTGATTGAACCCAGCTATACCCAACTTGCCCAGCTTGTATAACTAGGAGTAGAGGAATGGGTCGATGACTCCCCACTACACTAACTCTCATCATCAAATTCTACACGGCCGTCGCCCGCCTTTCCTGACAGCAAACACTACACGCGCGCAAACTACAGTCTAATACTGCAACTACAACGCTGTAACACTGCCTCTTTAATCCACACATACGCAGACACCCTTATTCCATTTAACTGTTTACCTTCCTTATAATTATACCAAATTTAATTCTCGCAATAATTTTATCACCCATCCTGGTAACTCAATATATATAATTTCTGCTTTTGCAAGTCCATTTTGAAGTCTACAGCAGATAGTGAGAAAACAATATTGCTTGTGAAAGATTCACACGACTTTCTCTTAGTTAATATAATCACAAATATTCTTTAAACATCGATTTTTATTGACTTGTCTTAATAGAAATATAGAGGTGGTGGGGCGACAAGGCCTACCCAGGGCTGGTAGTGAATGATTACATTGTATTCCACACAGTACCAATAACACTGAAATTATGTATACCACTAATTAGTGGTAATAGTTCCCTAATTAGGCAGAACTACCTAAAACAATTTTTTTCGGCGGTTACTATTCCAAGGTTACAGGAAATCGTTATGGCCGATTTTCTTCAAATTTGAAATTCTACCAATGCTATTTAATGCGTATTATTATTATTATTATACCATAGATAGTAGAACCATATTGTACTGAACTAGTACTTTAGAGAAAAGTTAAACGCCACTGTTTCACCAGAACTTCTGGAAAAAAAAACCAGTTTTTCCCGGGAAAACTTTGCAAATAAAAGTAATAGATATTTACGGAAGCGTTAGAGATGTTCTCGAAAAAAAATTGCGAAAAATTGAAGGAAAAAATCATTCAGAAAGTCGCACTTCCGGTTGATTGGATTTTGCACGACATCTTCGTGTCAGATGTGATGTTAGTACCAAAGTAGGAATGCAAAGTTTGAGCTTCTTCCGATTTTTGGTTTTTGAGAAGATATTTTGTTCACATTTACAGACAAACATTTCTTTCATATACAGGAAGGCAACCTGTATTTCCGGCAAAAGCACAATTCGCAAATTTGACACGATCGCACTGGGCCCTCTTACTAGAAGTAGGAGAAAATAAAAAATGTTCTTAAAGTATAGTTCATATTTGTATGCGGGTAAATGTGCGTGTGAGTGTATGTATGTGTATGTGTGTGTGTGTGTGTTTTCACAGAATATCTCAAAGACAAAAAGTCGCAGGAAGCTCAATATATCGATATTCCGTTTAGGCACTACCAACATATCAAACGCAAAGATTTCTGAATCAATCTATCAATCGGAAGTGCAACATTATTGCATTTTTTCCCCCACTTTTTTGCGAAATTTTCTCAAAAATGGCTCCAACGATTTTGTTTAAACTTGCATTCATAACTGCACCTATAAAGAGTTACAACTTTTATTTGTAATATTTCTCGTGAAAAATTCATTTGAGGGACTTTCAGGGGAAGGATGGGGCTGTGTTTTCCTTTAATGTCGTATTTTAGTTTGTTATACAATTCTGTCAACTTATTAATTTTAATTAGAATTATATGAGCTGCCAGAAATCCCCGTTTGAAGAAAATTGGTTGACTGAAAGTGCGATTTTACTGAATGGATTTTCAGTTTTTTGAGATTTTCTCTAAAACAGCATCAACGATTCTTTAAAAAAAAAAAACCTTTGGCGCAACAGCCCATGAAGGGCCAAGGCTTGCCAGACGGCGATTTTTATTGGGGGAAGTGTGGTTAGCAAGCCGCAGTTCTCTCGCCGTTTAATTCCGGCCTACGCTACCTAGGTGCGCTACCTACTTTACTGTAGCTTCCCACTTTTTTTCACGATGCTGAGTTAATACCGACTTTGCCTTCACGGGAATCGAACCCTAGACCAACGCGTCAGGACAACGATTCTCTAAACTAGGTATATTAATTACACATATATATGGAAAGATACACTTTTATTTCAAATAATTTTTCAGGGAAAATTCATTTAAAAGGGAGAGGGGAGGTGATTATGTTTTCCTCTAAAGTGTTTTTTTTAATTTATTACAACATTTTATCATCATATAATATTAATTTAAATGAATGTAATGCCAAATTCAGAATTTAAAGCAAATTAGTTCACCGGAAGTGCGAATTTACTGAACAGGTTTCTCAGTTTTCTGTGATTTATCTCCGACGTTTGGTGTTTACCAACGGCTTTAAGTACAAATAAGAATTGATGTCTGAAGAAAATTTGCCATTTCAGCGAATCGCAGCAAGAGAAAGTCGTGTGAAAGTTTCACGCCAGGTTTTTGATAAAAGTGTGACTCTTAGTTAATATTATATTATGATGTGTTAAAGAGAAGGTAAAATAGTTTAAATGTAGAAAGACAATCTTGTGATAGAAATGATGGTTGCTGATAATGACAACACGTGTTGTTTTATTGGAGGAAGTGGGGAGAAGAAAGTACCTATATAGAGAGCAGCACCAGACAGACACAAGATCCTGGGTAATCAGGGCTAACATTCTCATGCAGACATGCAACATTATAACCGCCAATGTATACTCTACACCCACTAATTGCTAAAACTCCCCTCCCCGACCGTTTCTCCAGGCAACCCCGCCGCCACATTGTAGTAGCTAAATCAACTCCTACTGTAAAAGGCGCCCTTTTCCTATCTACTTCATTGTAATAGAATCTTCCAGTTTCCAGCTTCCAGTACACACGTAGTAATAAACTTTATACATGCTTACTCTGCTTTGTTTAATTAATTCTTTTCACCTTCTTACTTAAAAGTTTACATTTCTCTAAATATCTTTTAGTTTTAAAATTTGCTTTATTCAACTGTTTATATATGCATATATAGATATAATATGCGTGTGTGTGTGTGTGTGTGTGTGTGTGTGTGAGAAGGGTGTTGGTGGTAGTGGTTATGAGCATGGACTTGTAACTGGGAGGTCCCCAGTTCTAGTCCTGCGTGTAACTGCTAAATTTATATTAGTTTAACAAATATATGCTTCCGCCCGCCATCCACGACACCTAATTTGGGTGTTGGACGTTAAGCCCACCTGCAAAAAATAGGCATTACTTTATTTTTTACTTTTTATGTATAAAAAGATGTGTGTGTGTGTGTGTGTAAAAAAGGCCGTTTTTCTAACTGAAGAAGTTCCATGCTATAAAAGCCATCTACATACGTCTGATGTTTACAAACACAATATTATACTAATCTGTAGACTCTATAGGAAGTTTCTATACATATTTTGTCCCCATCAAATAGTCCGTTTAATTGTGAGCTTCTTTAGAATACCATGAGTGTATCTTAAGATATATTAATAATTTTACGTCACTATTGGAAAAAACAGTGTACAGCCGCTGAAGCTACGCGTGCTCTAGGTGAAATCGAAGGGGAAATTATCCCTGGTCGGAGTACAGCCTGGCGTTGGTTGCAAAAATTTAATAGTGGTGATACGGCCTTGGAAAGAAAGACAGATTCAAGGCGGCCATCATGTGACGTTGATGTGGCTGTACGGGAAGAACCGAATCAAATCCAACCACAAGTACTCATGCATTTGTTGCAAAACGGACATTGTCTAAAGACATCTTTAGCCGCCATCTCCTTACTGATCGGAAATGTAAAAAGGAGATATAAGATATCATCGCATGAACTCACATCATTTCAACAAGCGGCCAAAAGAATGGATATTTGCCAACTTCTCTTCACGAAAATCCATCTGACATGCGCTTCTACCAAGGAATAGTGACGTATGATGAGAAATAGGTTTACTGGTGGAATCCTTAGATTAGTGGTTAATGGTTGGATCTCAACTAAGCGGCATTTCCTGCTACTATATGAGGGCAATTGGAGAAAGAGTCGATGTTATGCGTTTTCTGGAACTTTAAAGGAGTAGTTCATCATGAATTGGTTCCTGATGGATTCCAAGAATTCCGACCTTTACTGCCAACTAGATGGAATGTACTGAAAAATGGCTCAGCATTGTTCAGCTTTGGTTAAATGCTAACAAGTTTTGTTCCAACAAAGATAACGCTCGGTCGTAGAACTGTCAGACTAAAGAAAAAATCTGGTGTGAAACACTCACACAACTTTCTCTTACTCCAGTTCTCAAAATTATAATTGACAAATTTCATAGTTTGTGTACCAAATTTGAATGAAATTCGTCGAAACTGAAAAAACTGTTCAGTAAAAGCGCCCTTCCGGTTTACTAATTTTCTTGAAACTGAATTTCAGCCATCTATTTATTTCTAATTAATTATGTTTGGATGATAGAATTGTATAATCAACTATGATAGCACTTTAGAGAAAAACATAACCCCACCCATCCCCTAAAAGTGCCCTTAAAAGAATTTTCCCAAAGAAATGTTTTAAATAAAAGATGTAGATCTTTGCATGTTTAATTTATATATGAAGTTTCAAAAAAATCGTCGAAGCCGTTTTTGAGAAAATTGCGAAAAAGAGAATAAATCATTTAATAAAGTGGTAAAGTTCATTGCACTTCCGGTTATCCAATTTTTTTCAAACTCGGAATTTCAACAACATATTTAATTCTAATTAACATTATTTAGATGACAGAACTGTCTAATAAACTGAAATAGCACTTTACATGGAAACCTAACTCCACCCCTCCCCAAAAGTGCCCTTCATTGCATTTTTCCGGAGAAATGTTTCAAATAAAAGTTGTAGTTCTTTGAATATGTGGTTGATATTACAAGTTTAAAGAAAATCGTCGGAGCTATTTTCGAGAAAATCGCAAAAAAGTAAAAAATCCAACTCGTAAAGTGGTACTTCCGGTTGAGGATTTTTGACAGATAACGTAGTGTCAGATCCCATGGTGATACCTAAACGGAGTATCAAGTTTCAACTTTCTACGGTTTTTCGTTTCTGAGCTATGCTGTTCACATACATACATACATACACACACACACACACACCCACACACACACCACCACGGACACACGGACTACACACTATTTGCTAAAAACTACTTTTTTGGACTCAAGGGACCTCAAAACGGATATTTCCGGTGGAAACTCGATATCGAAAATTTGACACGATTACAATACTTCCTCTTACTTAGGAGTAAGAGAAAGTAAAAAATGAAGAATTGGATACAATGAACTTCTTTCACTCCCTCTATAGCACTTAAGCACCCTCTATACTACTCTATAGCACTTTTATAATCTATAGTTCAGTTCTAGCTCCATCCGACTATCATTTTATTTCAGTTCTTAGCACACTTTCTTAGTGAGGAAAATTTAATAAGTTTACCGAAGTGTAAACTAGAGTGTAGCAGTTGTTTATTCTAAACCCAAGGAATAGTGGCACTTTAGAGGACTTTATATTGCAGCTCCCTCCCCAACCTAAAAAAATCAATTATCAAAGCAATATTTTTTTTTCTGTTTTTTTTTAAGGTGCACAACAGCTCTGGTCCTTCGCACCTGTATCTCATTTATAAGGACTCATCTGGGATGCATATCTATACCCATTAGTCTAACAATTTCCACAGCGAACCCAAAACCTAGATCTAATCATATTCCTCTACTCCCTTATATCACTTATAAAATAAATACCTATACGCAAGACACCAGCAAACAACTGAACACATACATATGTACAGCTAGTTTCACAGCAAATGAAATAGATGAACCTCCCTAAGATATTCGAAAGTCTTATTGATATTGCCCTCATTGTCTCCTAATACATCTGTAAAACTGGCCGGTACATTTAAAGCAATAGAAAAATTGTTTTAAAAAGAAGTGCACATACCACACTCTGTGCGCACACACAACACAGAAACTTTTTTTTTTTATAGGGAGGGGGATTGCTTTTTTTCACAAAAAGTATTTTAATGCTCTCTACAAAATCACACACGATTCCCTTGGCCCTCCTCTTTTTTCTTCATGTGCATCACTGTTTACTTATTTTTTTTTCATACTACACTAAAGCAAATAGAATAATTTATGTCCGAAAGTGGGAAAAGTGAGAAGGAAATACCTAGCGAGGTCTCTAGCGAGAGATAGATGTATCCTACTTCTAAGATAGAAAAAGGTTTTTACAAACCACCACTTTTTTATTTTTTTTTAAGATTGTAGGTGTGTGTGTGTGTGTTTTTGAGGGTGCGAGTAAATGCGCATTCTTGCGGGCGCTTCACAACAACACAACACTCTCTTCAGTGCACTTTATAAAGTGGAAGAAAGTAAGTATAAAAAATTGACAAGACATGTTAGTATAGATCTCTCTCTCAGGACTACGCAAACATTCAAGACTTTATGCTAAACAAGATTATTCTTTTATTTCGTCTGTGTGACGTATATTTCAGAGGGGAATTAAAAGCAATGCGAAGGCATTGGGGCAAAGCGTAGCCGACTAGTTCTACTACTTTTTAACACTTGGTTTTTACTTTCTGGTTTTCCCTTTTTGTTCATATCCATATATACGCTATTCATATTGTAATATACGCTTTTGAAAGTGACACAATGAAAGTGTCAAGAGTAAGAAGAAGAAGAGGAAAACAAGAAAAGAATAAAAAAAAAAGTCAAAAGAGAAATGACAAAAGATATAAAATATACTACGTGTAAGTGTATTCAAATTAGATATTATGATCAAGGCATGTGTAAAGAAATTATTGAGCCGTGTAAATGGAAGCTTTGTAAAATATCTGTGAAATCATTTAATCGGAATCTTGTATAGCACAATAAAAACAGTTCTGAATGGTGTTTTTTAAGGTGGAGTAAGGTTCAGCAAAAGCACTAACATGTGAAGTATTCACACGATTTTGGAATGTTTAAGTTTAAAGTGACAGATTTCCCCCAGAAATGATCCTATATTTGTGTGTGTGTATGTGTGTAGTTAGTATGCAGAATTCTAGGAAAATTGTTGAAAGTTTTTACGAGAAAAGGCATCATTGACAGTGTAAAACAGGAAAAGACTACATCATTTTAAAATTAACTACAAACTGACACAGGTACTGACAGGTCATGGAAGAACTAGAATATTACTTGCATAGATTTCATATAAATTAATGGTAATAGATGAACTTCTGATAACAGTACGGACAAAACATGAGTACTTATTAGTTAATCTATGAGACTATTCATAGTTATTATTCGACAAACATAGAAGACATTGAATACTTCACATTGTTACGACAGCAAACAGCTGGCTGATTGCAAGATCGTTGCTTCTAACAAATGAAATTTCACCATCATCCAATAAATTGATACATTCTATGGAAGTGGTCATTTTTCACTTTCTCTTACTAGCTGGTAAGAGGAAATATTGCGATCGGGTCAAATTGTCGTATCGACTTTTCACCGGGAAGATATGTTTTGAGGTCCCCTGAATACGATAAAGTGTTTTTCGTAGACATTCAATAAAATGTGATTCCAAAATTCCACGTTGGTCTTGTTATACTAACCATACATACCGAGACTTATCACTTTTGTTTAAATTAGTTTTCCGACTGACTTCATTTGGGGGAGGGGGGTAAGGATATACTTTCCTCAAAAATGTAGTTTAGATTGCCCGATTGTTGGATCTTGAAGACAACTGAACATCTAATAAGACCAGTATTAGAACAGAATTACTCAATATAACTATATAAATCCCAGCAAGAGAAAGTCGTGTGAGTGTTTCACACAAAATTTTTTAATTTGTTTTTTACACAGTCAACTATTAATAACAAAACTTGTTACATATTATGTGCTGTATATACAAATAAACTTCCTATCACCAGCAGCACATTTGATAAAAAAATAAAGAGGTAGAGCGACAGAACACTCGTTAAAAAATTTGTTTTAGAACTGGGGACATCGTGTAACCTGAATTTTGAAAATTTTACGATCGTTTTATAACGAAACTTACTGGAATTTTGTTGAGTTTTTGATAATTTTCTCATTTTTTTTTTTAAGGCTATTTATTTGTAAATTGCATCCCTGTCTATGTCCTGTTATATGGATCCCCGGAGGCTTAGACACCAACAATGTCTGCTGCCGAGATATGACTTTTCCGAGCGATCGGTCGTACAGTGTTCACTATTGGACTATGGAAGAAGTGTGGGCGGAACTAAGAGTGGGATCTTTAGTCGAACAAATGGTCGCTTGTTATACGCGATGATTCGATCACGTGACAAGAAGAATGTCAGGTATTAGGATTCCACAATAGGTAGAGCTAACAGCTAGAAGCTAATGGAAGTATGGGGCTACCTTGACAAAGTTAGACAGACCAATTCTAGATATCTTTTCACATTAATCTAGTTTAACAGCATATGGACGTTTTCTGGAGTCGGAACAGGCTAGAAGGCCAAATCCTAGTTGATGATGATGAGGACGGCATACACCAGAGAAACAGACAGAGTGAGAGAGGGTGAGAGAGAGAGAGAATAAATCAACTGTACTGAAGGGCTCAAATTTGGAACAAGTTTTGTTTCATTCCTTGGCGATTATTCTACATGGAGTTGAATGGGAAAATAAGGGCGTTTACAAAAAGGATAAACTGAAATATTCCAAAAACAGAGATCCTCTACAAGATAGTATTTAAATTTTTTTTTTCTTAACTTTTTATTTGTCATTTACAACTGTACATAATGGTACAATAAGTAAATATGGTAAGGGCGGTAAATGGCGTGAATGGCTTGAATGGTGATCATCCAGTGATGATCTCCATTAGTCAACAAGGTGATCGCGAGGCCAACGACCCCTCAGACGCCTTTGGGGGTTGAAAGGAAGCGTGGTTGAGGACAAGCTGCTAATTGATAAGTTTTTGTGAAATCTATTGTAACGTGTTTTAGTAAGTTCGGATATAAAAGGAATTTTGAGATCTTTATGTATAGTTAGGTTACTGAGAATGGAGCGTTTACAATGCGGCGGAGGATTTTAGATTGAAGAGTTTGGAATCGGTTGATATTAGATCGTTTAGCTGAACCGTAAAGTTCAAGTCCGTAAGTCCATATAGGTGCTAGGAGGGATCAAGTCATCTTTTATTATGAAGTGTTAGTTTTGATCAGCGATCAAGTAGTCTGGTTAGAAGTTTATATCTTTTGTTTAATTCTATTCGTTTAAGTCGTGTATGAGGATTCCAAGTGAGTCTCTTGTCAAGGTATAGTCCCAGGTACCGCACATGGTCGGCTGAAGGAATAGGAGAATTATATAAGTAGACAGGGGCAAGAGTTTTCCGTTTCAGTGTAAAGACTATGTATTTTGATTTATGTGGATTGATTTTTATTCGCCATTTTTGCAGCCAAGTGAATGTAGATGTGATTGTAGAGAGCGGACAGAGAGCGTGGGATCACTAGGTGTGGAGAGAATTGCAGTGTCGTCAGCAAAGGTGTATATAGAATGGGGAAGTGTAGGTAAGTCGGATGTATAGACTAAATAAAGTAGTGGGGCTAAGACACTGCCTTGAGGTACTCCAGCAAGAATAGGATGTATAGAGGATTGGGAATTGCCTTCAATTATCTGGAAGAAGCGTTCGGAAAGATACGATTTGAGAATGAAGTAGTAAGTGCTAGGTAAAATTCGCTTGAGTTGTAATGGAAGACGTTCGTGCCATAATCGATGAAGGCCTGTGAAATGCCTAACAACACTCCAGCGCAAAACTCCTTGCATTCAAGTGAAGTGGCGATGGTGTCACTACACGATGAGCCTGCTGTATTGTAGAGTGGCAACTGCGGAAACCAAATTGATGGTTTGGTAGTACTTTCAGAGTCTCTACAATTTCTAGAAGATGCGAAAGAAGGAGTCTCTCAAATATTTTCCCTAGGATCGGAAGGAGGCTAATAGGACGGTAGGAAGAAGGCTGATGAGTTGGCTTTTTGGGTTTAGATATCATTTTAATACTAGAACATTTCCAAATAATGGGATAATAAGTAGTTCCTAGTATTGAATTATACATGGTAGGAAGGAAGACTATTCCTTTTTTAAATAGTTGGAGAAGAACTTGGTTCGTTTTTAAGTTTTCTTGTAAATTGATTAAATTGTTTTTTTTGAGAGGGGTATCTTGAACGTAGCCAAAGAGACCTAGCTTGTCGTTTTTGAGTTATAAGAGATCTTATGTAAAGAGGAAGACTGAATGGTATCCGTCCAGTTCGTGTAGTTGTGCAGTTTGTCCTCGCTTGCCCTATACTTTGTTGTATAGCAGTTATAAAGTTGTAGACTGCATCGTCTAGTTGTTGAGGTGTTTTGAGGAACGTTTTAAGATCAATTTTCTGTTCGAGTAAATCCCTAAATGAGTCCCAGTCTATCGGTCCGTTGATTAGTATTGGCCTGGAAGGGGAGCGTTTAGGGTGTCTATTGTAAGCATAACTGGACTGTGGTCAGATGATAGGTCATCTAAGGTAAATGCGTCGATATGGAAGGATGAAATGTTAGAGCACATGAAAAAGTCAAGAAGGTCAGGACGTTTGTTTAAAGCAGCAGGCCAGTAGGTTGGTTCAGAAGGAGAGATATAGGAGAAGTTAGTTTGAGAGAGAGCATTACAAAGGACAGGTCCTCTTGGATTCACCACTCGACTTCCCCAGCGTGGGTGTTTCACGTTGTAGGCACCACCGCTTATGAATCAGGAGGCTTAAGATTGAAAGAAGGTTAGAAATTGATTTTCATCTATTATTTGATTTGGAGGGCAATATACTGCAGCTATGGTATAATTAAAAGGTTCACTTTGAAGAGAGATAAGAATGGGCTGTAAAGACTAAGTAGCATTGCTTGGAATAAAGAAATGAGTCAAACAATTTCTTATAGGATAGCGGAACCGCCATGTGCAGTACCATAAGGATGATCAGTGCGGTAGAGTTTATAGTCAGTGATAAAGAAGCGTGTTTTTTCTGTGAAGTGTGTCTCTGTTATGAGGGCAATGTCAATTCGTCTTTCATGTAGTAGATATTTAATTCTTGTCGGTGGTTAGTCAGTCCAATTGCATTCCAAACAGTATGATGAGAGATAATTGTGTGAGAGGCATTAAGGAGTAAGGCGGGGAAGTAAAGTATTGACTGCTGTGGTGAGGAGTGTTATGAGCGGTGTAAGGAGGCTTTTGAAATCTTAGAGGAACGAGTTTAATACATTAGTGACATCAGATGTGGAGCCTCTGAGGCGGCAGCATCCCCGCGACCACCCGGGCATAGATCAGATGATTGTTGTTGGCTGCTAGGGTGTCTTGGTGCGGTGATGTTGGGATATATCTTGAAGACGCTGTAGGTTGTTGACTGGCAATGTTTTCTTCATTGGCTTTGTTGATTACAGACGAATGTATACTTGTGGTCTTTTTCTGGAGCGTTGTAGTTCTCTATAAACAATGCACTCTTTATAGCTAGCACTATGTTGGTTATTACATAATGCACAAGTGGGTGGGGTTGAACTTGGCTTACTGCGGTCTTGTGTAAAATGATCTCCGGCACATTGCACACAACGTGGTCGGTGTTGACAATAACTATTTGTATGGCTATATTCCTGGCACTGTACTATGACGCGCTGCTTATGTCGTTCTTCTATTTTAATTTTCGTGTAGCACAGTAACTCTATGTCAAATATTTCTTTGTTACTACTGTTAGGTTCAAGATTAACGGAGAAAAGAGGCAAAGTCTGTTTAGTGATTGGATGAATCACCGGAGTGATGTTGCGGGCAACATGTCCGAGTTCTGACAGTTCTTGTTTAAAGAAATCTATGGGAGTACTTTGATGCAGATGTCTAATGACAATGCGATAGGCTTTTTCTTGTTGTAGCTGGTATGTGTGATAGTCTGCGTTCTTTCCCTTAAGGTACTGGATGATGTTCCTCTGGCCATCCACAGTTTTAGGGTTAATAATAAGGTCTGCTGCTCGAGCTTTTCATGTAAAGTTGTTTGGTCTGGCTAACTGTGTGGGGGCTTTGCATAATTCTACATATTTTGTGACATTTATTAGATAAATGGGGGGTGGTTATGGGGTTCACTGTGCCTCTGATGGTGTTGTGGTTTCCATGTCATTGTGGCGAGGGGGGAGCATGGATTGTAAGTGAGTACATCTGGAGCTACCACTGTATTCTCCGTAGACGTTTGAAGAGTGCTATTTTGTTCTGAAAATAGGTTGGGTAGTTGTTTGGTGTCGAGTGACAAAGGTCGGTTTTCGTTTATGCGAGCATTTTTCTTTTTGTTTTTGGGTGGTGTACATTTCTGGGAATTCGTTTTTTTTTTTAGGTTTTGAGGTAATTGAGGATGTGGATTGGTATCTGTTGAGGAAGTGGAATAACTTGTATGATTAAGATTCATCATAGTGACAGTAAACAGCACAGAGAAAATTAAAGTTTATGGATGAGAAGGTTACTTTTTATATGGGACATATGAGATATATGAGAAGGTACGTTCATATATCCAGCACGTAGCGTGTCCAGCACGTGACGTGGCAGACACGGCACAGACGCCATACGACAACTCACTTACAGACGCCGACGGACAAACTAGAGAGTTGAACGCAAACGTACCAGCACAGACAAATTAATTTATACTAAGCGTTCCAATGCTACAGACATGCTCAGACACGTGCCAGCACAGTTCAAATATTCTTTACGACAATACTGGCCGTTGCTGGCGCGAGTCTGTACGTACACGTTACGTTCAATGTCTGTAGAAGTGAATACTCATATAGATAGTGCATGTAACAATTTTGTTATGTGAATGGTGCTTTAATAGTGGCGAGATTAATGCACAGAGAGAAGAGAGTTTTTATACGTACATCACACGCAATCACAGTACTGACAATAAAACTAAACAATTAACATATAAAATATATACAATCATAGTATTTACAACTGTCTCTAAATTTAGTTTATAATTTAAATATCAAAAAAAATTTATTTATACTTTGAGATTAGGTGAATTTCACTTTTTGTCACTTTACATAATAAAATAAAGCTTCTGATATTTCACTTGCACAGGATTAATAATTGCAAAAAGTACTTACAGTTTATAGTAATAATCACTAAATTTTCAACTGACAAATTTTTAGTAATTTTTCACTTATAACCATCAGCTGATTATTGTATTGTAAGCTATATTTAAATTAAAATTAAAAAAATATACTTAAACAAAAGAAATAGAACAAACAACACATTCTTACAAGGACGAATAAAAAGTGAAAATGTGAAGATTGTAAGGTATTATTGTTGGAAAAGTAAATGTAGGTTGGTAGCATTGAACAAACAGAACAGTTTTTCTTTTTCTTTTTTTTGGCGGCAAAGAAGGAAAAGTAAGAAGAAGCATAGGAGATCTGGGGGGGGGAGGAGATGTTAGAGATATCCTATATCGGCCTGTGTGACAATCATTTACGCGCTGGTTTGCTAGCCGCCAATATTCTGGTACTGCTTGTTGACACTCGTTGAAACCTTTCAAGTATCCATAGAAACGTTCAACACACTTTCGCTTGGTCCATTTCCATGCTGGTTTTCCTCTCTTTTACCACTTTTTCTATTCTCTCTTTTCCTTCTGGCCTTAACAACATGATATAATATATATATATATTAAAATCGACAAAAAATACAGATTTTACAAGAAATTCTATAAGGAAAGAGTATCCATATAAAAACCCTATATTGTATTTTTCAATTACTTCCGTTTGCCGGATTTTCATGAAAACTTTGTATAGGATCCTCTGGTGATTCGAACAGCAAATAACAAACCTACAAACAAACTGACAAAATGTCTTAGTCCGAGTTGGACAGCAAATATTTTGAATAAATTTTCAATCTCATTAGTTTAGTAGTAATCTCATTTTAGAATTTAGTTCAGCTTGAACCACTTCATAAAGAACTCTCTCCGTCCTAAATCCCTTTTTAATTCATTTTCATCAAACAGCTTGACTGTACTATAAGATAAGGTTCATGCGTGATTCCCATCGTCCCTCTGGAAATTATTACCATTAAACTAAGCAGGAGTTGTTAAGGTGAAAATATAAATTCAGTACTTTTTTTTTTCTTTTTCCGAAGATTTCATTCTCCTTCATTTTTACCAGAATATTTAAAAAAAATAAACGACAAAAAATTGTGCGCAAGTTGGTTGAAGAAGAATCTGGAAGTAAAATCAGACAGAGGGGTTGGATTTATATTGGTTGGTTGTTTTTTTGGAGGGGGGCAGGGAAGTTAGAAGATAGAGATGATTCCATCCTCTGATTATGTGTTTGAGCCGTTCTCTTACTTCCGCAAAAGGGCCCGGGGAGGATCAGGACGGGAATACAAGGAGGGGTTCTCCTCCCTTGATCTTGTTTTTTCTATACAACATATTATTTGGAAAAGGGTGTCTTCTAAATCGTTGATAAACAAACTAACCACAAAAACCATCAAACCAACAACAGTGATATTACTGAGGATATAGTTTTAGTTGAATCTTGGAAGATATAGTATTGTGCATCATTTCCAGTTAGAAATCTCTCGCTCTGTCTGCCTCTATACATATATAGTTCTGTTGCTTTTATGGCATTGTAATATACCAAAAAACAGTGGTTAAATGGCGCAATCAACCGCTCCCCACAAACAGAACAAAATAACCATCATTTCTCCCCTCCTATCCAAGGTAACTACAGTTTCTTCTTTGTTATCGTAAACACTATCTACAGTATAACTCATATCCAATAAGCCCTCCCACTCTCACAATAAAACAAAAAAAACAAATCCAACAAAAGAAAATTTGATATTAATGCAACAAGATGGAGTACCCCTCTGTCCCCTCTACCACTCCGAAAAATTACCTCACCTCAATGAACATAAAAATACTAACATTTTTTTTTGTTTTTATTGTATGAGGGAACAGTATGATGCACTTTAGAGAAAACATAACCCCACCCCTCCCCTAGAAGTGCCCATAAATGAATTTTCCCAGATAAATGTTTTAAATAAAAGATCTTTGTATATTTAGTTTATATAAGTAGTTCCAAGAAAATCGTCAGAACCATTTTTGAGAAAATTGCAACGAAAAGTGAAAAAATCATATACGAAAGTGGTAAAGTAAACCCACTTCCGGTTATCCGATTTTTTCAAACGCGGAATTTCAACAACATATTCAATTCTAATTAACATTATTTAGATGACAGAATTGGCAAATAAACTGAAATAGCACTTTAGATGAAAACCTAATCCCTCCTCTCACCCATATGAATTTTTCCAGAGAAATGTTTCAAATAAAAGTTGTAGCTCGTTGAATGTGTAGTTGATTTACAAAGTTTAAAGCAAATCGTCGGAGCCATTTTTGGAAAAACGCAAAAAAGTAAATAAAAAAACCATTAGTAAAGTGGTAGTTCCGGTTGAAGAATTTTGACAGATAACGTACAGTTAGATCCCATGGTGATATCTAAACGGAATATCAAGTTTCAACTTTCTGCGGTTTTTCGTTTTTGAGCTACGGTGTTCAGATACATACACACACACACACACACACACACACACACACACAGGCCATTGGCTAAAAACCACTTTTGGACTCAAAACGGATATTTCCGGTGAAAACTCGATATTGAAAATTTGACACGATTACAATACTTCCTCTTGCTAGGAGTAAAAGAATGTAAAAATTAATTTGGATAGATGTGCTGAGTTTGTGGTGTTAAATTCAAATGTTATATGTAGTTGGTTCAGCGTTTTTAGAGCTCTCTTCCGGGCCATAATATAATCATCACTTCTCTAGTTACCAAGATTACTAGGTTGGTACTTATCTCCCACCACCTCTATATTTATGTTCAGACAAATACGTAAAAACTTTGAGTTTAAAGATTTTGTGTCATTTCATATATAATTATATTGAGTCAGAAACAGTTGTGTGAATGTTTCACATCAGATTTTTCCTTACTCCTGGGTTTTCGAAACACATATTTCCGTGAAAATTAAATTATGGAAATTTTCACAATCGTAATACTTTCTCTCACTGGCAGCACTGGCAGTAAGAGAAAGTAAAGGAAAAAAAAAGACTGTTTCCAAATTGAATGTTATGTCTTGTATGTCCTTGTTTTTGTGCATTGGTCGGTTTGAACCAAAAAAAATAAAGAAATCCTTCTTAAAAGATAAGTAGAAGATAAATTTTAGTAAAGAAGTAGAAGTAGTGGAGAAGAAGAAAAGTTAGAACTATCTATGTGGCAGTGCAAGAGGAAGATGAAAAAAAAGAGAATGGCAGTGTACCTCAGTGTACACACACATATATGGAGGCAGTGTACAAGAATCGCCTCCATTCTAGCATCCTCCCCCCCGCTACTATTTTGGAGTACATATATATGTCTTATATAAACAGAATGAGTTACTTTTATAGTTTTGGTTACTCGTTTCTATCTTTATTTCGATGTAATACAAGATGTATTTACAACATTAGCAATATTTTTAGTGCTGCTCTCTATGCTATTATTCTCTTTATTAAGTTAGTGCGTGTATAATACATATATCCTATGTATAAGACATATAATATGTATAATACTACCTACTTCCTTATATTTACTATATTACCGTTATATATACATATATAACATATAAATCCTAAATGAATAATAAAAGCAGATAAACTTCTTGATCAATGTAAAATAACGTTACCTTCCTAAACAGATGTTTTTGTATTTACAAAAAAGAAATGGTGAAACATTTGTAGCTCTTCCAGAAAATTTCGAAAAATTCAGTAACCAATTCTATAAAAAGCATTTCCAAGTCACCGATTTTCTTCAAGTTTGGTTTTCTAGCTATGCTTAAAAGTGTTAGTTAAAATTATATTGTTAAAATTGTACATTGCATTAAAGTGGCATTTCAGAGGTACCTAAGCTCATCATCTAACTTCTCCATTGTTCTCCAAAAAAAAAAAAAAAAAAAAAAATACAAATCAAAGTGATTTGTGTAATGAGTTAGCATGCAAACTTTAATGAAAATCTTCGGAGCCGTTTAAAACAAAAACAAAACGCGGTTCCTAAAGGCAATATTAATTTCAGTTGAAAACTTACTCTTCTTATAGGATAATATATTTTATTTACTTATTTTTAAATATAATCGACCTCACCATGATTGATCAGACAAATTTTCTTCAAATTTGTGAATTATAACAAAACGATTAGTAGGTACAGGTGGAAACAAACAACCATGCCACCACCACAGTGCAACGTCACTGTCACTACCACCAGATCACTAACCATTGTGAAGCAAGTTATACAACTCTAAGCAACAATCTCCGCCCAATCCCACACTCACTTAGATATTCTAAATAAAGGAATCGCTTAGTTGACTTTAATATTGCACATTAATATAAGTGGTCGAGAGCTGTACTATATACTTGTAGGACATTCAAGGTATCTGAATCTGATTACGTTGCAAACCACCGTCGGCTTTTCCATCAAACCCTCTGGAATCCCTCCAAACACAATTTAACTCGAAAAATGTTTCGATTAAAAGTAATAGAGGTACGGGGGGGGTGTGTGTGTAATGGATTGTCTTTTAGTGTCTTGCCTGCACTACATCATAAGTCACATCCCGCTACCACAATCTATTCAACTTACCCCATAGAACCTATCTAACGCCCTAGGGAATCGGTTGAGATAAGTCATTCATATAGACCATTCGCCACAAATTTTTTTCCTTGCCCAAGGGTCTCAAAACATATATTTCTGGTTAAAACATAATTTTGAAAATTTAACACGATCACAATACTTCCTCACTTCCTCAGCAGTAAGAACAAGTAAAAAAAGATCCAAGTAAGAAAACAGGTTTCCACCACATATTTATTGTTTGCTGGAACTGCAAGTTTGCAGAAAATCGGATAACCCGGAACAGCAAATCGATAGTATTTTTTCTGATTTATTCAAAATCTTTTACGTAAGCGGCTCCACTTGTATAAAACATTTTTTCGTTAAAATTGATTTTAGAGAAGATTTAACCTTAAACTAAAATAAGTTTTACTGGATACTATTGTTTGCTGCTTCACAGCAAATAGGAGGCAGGGAATGATTACACGAAGTTCAGCAGTCGGTGTCTCTATCAGCAATACTTGAAAAATGATGTCACAGTTTTCCTGAACTCCCTTCCAGTAAAAATCAATTTTTCCGAAAAATTTGTTAAAATAAATCTTATGGGTTTCTACAAATGCAGTTACCATTCCAATTTTAAAGAAAAATCGAAGAAGCTGTGTCCTAGAAAATTTCGAAAAATTCATTAACCAAAAGTAGCATTTCCAATTCACCGATTTTCTTCAAATTTGGTTTTCTAGCTATGCTTAAAGTGTTGCTTAAAATTATATTGTTAAAATTGCACATTGCATTAAAGTGGCACTTTAGAGGTTAATGTTAACTTCTCCATTGTTCTCCAAAAAAAAAAATAAAAACTTCAAATCAGAGTGATTTGTGTGTTGAGTTAGCATGCAAACTTTAAAGAAAATCTTTGGAGCCGTTTAAGACAAACCAAAACAAAAATGGTGGCTCCTAAAGGCAATGTTGAGAATATTTATTTCAGTTGAAAACTTACTCTTCTTAGAGGAGAAATACATTTTATTTATTTATTTATAAACTGTTTATAAGTATAAAAACTCATTACCGTAAATATTGGTGGCAAACCAAATACAGAAACAAACAAAAGTTGAAAAATTCTAGTTAGAACACTGAGC